>OOFJ01104865.1:0-12331 GCA_900323375.1 Benthosema glaciale
CACACACACACACACACACACACACACACACACACACACACACACACACACACACACACACACACACACACACACACACACACACGGATGGACGGACAGAGGAGAAAACATAGTCCCTGAGATGTCCCTGTGATGCCTTCAGAGACAACTATTCATAAGGTTGATTGAATTAAAAACACTCCCAGTGTGTAAGGACCTTCAGAATAAGACCATCCGAGTGGTAGGCAGTTTGACGCCAGCCTATATTAGATTACCACTGCTGGGATTGTGTTGTACACAGAAACAGGGCCTCACCATAGACAATTACAGTCCCTTTGTCCTGAAGGACGGTACTGCCAAGTGATGCCTGAACAGTGACTGTGTGAACTCCCTCTGTGTGGAAAGTGAAGGACATCCCTCCCTCCAATGACACCACGGGCTGACAGAGAGATTGAGAAACAAAAGATAAAATGGATTCATAAATATAGCTCACATGGAATGCCGTCCTGCGACTATAAAGTTGGTACAGTAGAAGCAGCAAAGATGATGTTATACTCTGGTGTCACACACTGGAAATAGCAGCAACTACAAGCTGACCATCACACTGTGCCGCGTTCCAGGGGTGGAAAGAAACTAAGTACATTTACTGAAGAACTGTACTTGAGTACCATTTTGAGGAATTTGTACTTTACTTGAGTATTTCCAATTTCCAATACTTCTACTTGTACTCCTCTCAGAGGCAAATATTAAATATTGTATTTGAAAATTTGAAAATAGCAGATCTACAAGCTCACAATGTGTTGCGATGCGGCACTTTGTGAGCTTGTACATCAGCTATGATATATGTTTTATAGTATATTAAAGTATATTTTGAATTGATAACAATACTTACAGTATGTACGTTTACTCAAGTCATTTTAAAATTCCGGACTTCTACTTGTAACAGAGTATTTCTATATTGCAGTATTGCTACTTTTATATAAGTAATAAATATGAGTACGTTTTCCACCACAGCCGTGGGGCACAGTGTGCAACCAAGTATGCCATTAAGCCATTAAGTAGTGAGAAATAGTACAAGGCTGACCTCAGTTCTGTTATTAAACCACCAGTAATAGGTGACTGTCCCTGCATTGATGGGATGCAACACCGTGCTGAGGTTAACTGGTTTGTTCCTGACGACCACCGAGGGAGCCAGGAGCTGCACCTGCTCCAGTCCGCCTTCAGTAGCAAAGCACAAAAACAGCAACCGTGACGCAAATGAAAGGCAGGATCAAACTTATCGTCAGGAAATTGGGTCGTACATCCATTTCAATCTTGCTCATTCATGCGGCTCATTGATATACCACCAACAATAGATTAATCTCTCCTATTCTGCAAGTAGCATTACAATAGTGTTATTTATGATAATCGTGTCATAATCATTATGACATTATAAGTATGCATGATACAACTACGTGCACTATCTCACACTGGTGACTGGTGGTGAATGCTGATAAAGGCTCAACGTTTCCTTCCTGACTCACAGGTGACGTGGAGGTAGAGGAGCGCCCGTTCGGACCCCAGACTGTTCCGTGCTGTAGCGGACACTTGGTAGATGCCCACTCTGCTGTAGACGTGCTCAATGCCGTCCTCAATAGAGCTGTTGTTAGCGTAGGATATGGTCGTACCGTCACCAAAGTCCACCGTTATGCTTGTCGACGAGCCGAGGCCCTACAAGAACAGAATGTACAAACGTACACAACACACATTATTACACTGCTGGCGTAGCTAGTTTCAGAGTGAGTGCCACACAATGTGTGGGGCTCATTTATCTCCACAGCAATTAAGCTGGTGAATGTACACCTGAAGATAATATCTTCAGGCAATAACGTGTCTGTCTGATTTTGTTGTTGCCCCTGATACTGCGACACAACATGGCCTTTGTTCCAATCACGCTCGGAGGCAGTAACAATAAAGCTTAATTTATTCTTGCACGTCGGTATCGCTTTCTGACAAGAACGCACCTTCAAGCTTTGAAGATGTGTTATTGTCATCAAGTGACATGTCCCACTACGGTGTAGAAGGGAGACAGCACTGAAAAGACCCATCTCTTAGAAACCAGCAGGTGGAGTCGGGGAGCATGTCACAGCTCTTGGCATCTTACTTGTCCTGACTGAAATGCCCAATTCTGCTGGTTCCACTGAAAATGGTCCTGTTGTTTGGATCTTATCATTCCACTTTGTGGTTTAATTCATCATGTTTTTTTGTGCTGTGTAGGTGAATGTCGTGTGTTGAGAATGTTCTGCTTTGTTGTAATTTGCGTTATGTTTCACGGTAAATGCTATTCGAAAATATATATATATATATTATTTATTTATTTTCAACATGCATTTCTCAATGTTTGAAACAACATACAGGAAAGGAAAGAAAAGTAGCACAAAATTAATTAATGTATAAAAATAATGCATGCAAGTTATAATGTAATGTATAGTGTATTGATGCTTAACAACTTGAACCGTAGCATCTCTGTTCTTAGGTAAGCGTTCAGCGAATATATTTAGTGTAGTCTGTGTAGATTAAAAACAGCAGGCTACCTAGAGTAGAGTCCTTGGGAATCCTATCCGGGTATCGAGGAAGATTTTTTTTACACACCTCTTCTGGCTCCCCGGGTGCGCCCGCCCCCCTGTGCCTCCGCCTCCCAGTTCTTCTTCCCCCTTTTCCATACGGTTGTCACGTTTTCCTTTTACTTTATACCTGATGTAAACCAGTCTTAGTGCTTTTTCTTCATGGTTGTATCCTTGTAGCAGTTTTTGTATTGACCTAATTACAAATGTCAATCAAGCTTGTCTATTAAATCTAGATTATGATATGATCTGTATTATGAATTCCTGTGCCTACTTTATCCGCGGGGTTCAGCGTTTTAGTCAAAGCAATGAATCAATTAAACCTTATTAAAGACACATGGTCCATAGTGAAAAGCGATAATTTAATTCTAAGCATAATAACAATATCATTTGAAAATGTATAGATCTCTCTTCAACAAATGGAAGCCAGCGGCTTCTTTTTTTTATAGATTTTTTATGATTCAGTGTTTTCTTCATCGCGGTAATTCAGTGTTTTATGCAAAGTGATGCTGGCCTAATTATTATATTATGCTCATTCCATACAAAACTTTGTCTCAGGCACACGAGTGTGTGTGTGATTCTGATCTGTCATCTCTGCGTGTTGACACTACACAAGCGCAGAAGAACGCGGAGGCGGAGGCGCGAGGGGGTGGGCGCACCCGGGGAGCCTGGAGAGGTGTGTACAAATCTTCCTCGCATCCGGGTAAAGTGTTTAAGTGGTTTGTCAGTATTTAACCTTTTTCCCCCACACATTTTCTGCTGAAAAGCATTTTGAGTTTGAAAAATGCATGCCAATGCAGGTCATCAGTTACTTTCTTTTGATTGACCACCAATGGTGAGGTCAGCAAGAAAAAGTGAATTAGAGAACATTATATATGCATCAAGCTGTACTGCATGACATGTACAAGTAGTGATTAGAGTTGAGAGTGTGTGCCATTAGTGTTAATCACTATGTAAATGCTTTTACTGTAAGTGCACTGTGTGCTTAGTGAATAGATATGCTGTAGCCTGCATGTCATTCTCACACAGCAGATGTGAGAACTCATTATTTAGAGTTTGCTATTGCATCCCTGTACAACACACTATGGCTAAGTTTCACAGTAGCGAATATGCAGTGCGATCTTAGTCTGACAACATGGAGATATGTCTATTTTTATCACAAAACAGCGTATATACAAAAATCAGCCATCATAAAGTATTGTAGTAGTGTTTAGCAATTTGAGCAAGCTTTGTCCCAGGCTATAAACTGTAATTGTCAACCGCCCGAAACCAGGCACTCAGTGACATCAACACGCCTATGGATAGTTGGCTCAACAAAGTGGCCATGACTTGGCACTGAAAGAAAAGATACAGTAAACATTGGGGTTGCGTTCGGTCAGTGGGTTTATTTGGAAATGGAGAAAGCTGGGGAAATGCCTTGTGGCTAAACAACTGTTTAAGACTAGTGAACAGCTGCTATACCTGGGCATTACTGTATTATGGTCTGCCGTCAGTCAGGTAATTTATCTGACAAATCTCATGCATTATCATTTCTTTATGCAATCAGAAATTTCTAAAACTATTAGAATTAGAACTTTTACTTCTGTAAAATATAATATAATTAGGCTAATTATTGTATTAATTTGTAGCGTGTGTGTATTTGTGTGTGAAACAAAAGCATTAATCAGAGGGATTACATGTACCAGCACTCGTGGAAAAGTCCTTCAGGCACTTTGTATTTATTTGGCACGGACAGCCAGCCACACAGAACAACAAACACATTTCGGCACACAGCCTTCTTCAGCACTGAACAAGGCTTTGTGTTTTGCTGTTCTGGGAGCTGCCCGTGCCTCTTCAGCTCTGAACAAGGCTTTGTGTTTTGCTGTTCTGGGAGCTGCCCGTGCCAACTAAGTACAAAGTGCCTGAAGGACATTTCCGCGAGTCCCGGTAATCCCTTCTGATCGTAGTAGAAGAAGAACTTTTCAAGACTGTGCACCCACCCGGTAAAGAAATGACCAGAAGGAACATGAGTAGCGCATGCTCTTTAACTCGCAAGGAATGTAATGCCATGCAGTGCTAATCATCAAAACGATTAGAAGACATCCAAGAGTAAGGCAACGCATGTCTTCATCTAGTCCACACATCTGAGGCACAAGCAAAGATCAATAAAAATGTTGCTTTTGTGTAGGCCAAAATGGGGGGGAAATTATACCCAATTTTCTCCCTAGCAAGAAAGCCTGGGAATTTGGTTAAGCACTTGAATCCCAGGCCAGCATCCATATTCTGGGAGAAAGATAGCAGATCTACAAGCTCACAACACATCACGTAGCAGCATGTTGTGAGCATTGTAGATCAGCTATTTCTGGCAAACTGGAAAAAAGGACAGATCGAGCCAACCTATTTACTAAGTCTAGGGCATTTAAGTGGTGAAAGGAAACAGAGATTATCAACAAATGGACATCAGGCAGATGTGGGCAATATGAAAATGTTTATGGTGAACCATGGCCACATGTTTCGGCTATGAACCAGCGTCGGTGGATGTAAGGAGCAGCATAGCCTCTAGGGACTGCTAGTGGGGCTTTTAGACTTGTCTTACTTATTCATGTTTTGCCAATTACGGCTATGTCACACCATGCAGCATCTCTCTATACATTCATGCTTGACACAAAACTCTCAAAGGGGACTGAACATAGCTTTCACTACAAAGCAGAGCACATGAGCATGATCGCGAGCTGAGCGACAGGATTTTGAATTTAGCGTGGAGCATGTTTTAAAATGGGTCAGAACGGTGAGGGCCGCTCTGGGCCGGGACGTGCACCACATGTTTGAGCATGTCCAGTCGCACAGACAGACAGACACACAGACAGTGTTTGCTCTGTGTTTCGGACGAGCAACAAAATACCTTAATGTTAGTATTACTCATATTTAAGCTGCTAAGCGGACAGGTCTGAGCGGAGAGAGGATGACCGGTGCGCAAATGAAGGTGAGTGACGGAGAGGGGGGAAACATTGTGTACACTCTCACATGACTTTACGTGAATTTCTACTACATGTACGCAATATACAGTATTTTGAGGTAAGAGCAGCACCTCTTCCAGGAAAATCAGGAAAGAGACATTCTTCCCCAGAGTGGCTACCATGGTTCCCTCGCTGGTAAGAAGCTGGAGCCCCCGGGGGGCCTGACTGGGACATCTCTGTCGCCTGGGGCTGTACCTCCACAGGGTCCCCGCTGTGCAGTTGTTGGACAAAGCCCTGCGATATCTGTGACACTCGCCGTTGAAGAGAATACAGGTAAAGCACTGCACACTCACAGATCCGAAAATGTAGATCAGTGCACTCACCAGAGTCAGACACAAGCAGAACGACACACTCACACCTGGACACTGCACAATTTATATCCGCTTGTCATACATTTACTGCATATCCACCGAGATGAACAAACACCAACACAAACACAAACACACACAGTCTCTTTCTCACACGCAAGCATGCACGCACACATACATGCATGCATGCATGCATGCATGCATGCACGCACGCACGCACGCACGCACGCACGCACGCACGCACGCACGCAGAGGAAATAATGAATACAAAAATTAATTTGTAGTCACACCTCCCTTTTTGTGGGCCAAGAATCGTTACTGGCTAATGTATAATTCTGGCCTGTTTCTGTACAGAATGACTGGAATTGAAAGACTGAGCTCACAGTGCTGTTTGGTATTCAAGCGCTGTCTACTTCTATTTCTACTTTCTTTCCTCTGTCAACACAGATGCATTTGGTGTACCCGGTGGTGTTGAGGAAAGTGTCTCCAGTGACACAGTCTCTGGATGCGGTCGATGGAACGAACCAGAACGCTGGGGAACAGCTCCCATCAGGCTGCCTCTGGAAGCCATAGTCACTGTGTGGATTAGAGCATAATACACACAACGCAATGTCATAAAGCAGTGGTTTTCAACATTTTCAGGCTGTGACCCCCAAAAATTATATGTGAACCACCCCCCAACACACACACACACGCACGCACGCACGCACACACGCACGCACGCACGCACGCACGCACACCGACAAGCAAGACGTTGAGGCATTACATTTTGATTGACTCTCTTTGTCTCTTTGTTTTGGCCCCACAAAAGCATGTGGAAGTCCCGACCCACAGGTTGAGAACCACTGAATAAAGAGCAGTCATCGTTTAATATAGGCAATCAAACATATAATTTGCTTGATGTAATTTGTAACCGTTTCATTCACTTCCCAATTTGTCAAATCCCCCCACCCCCCTCCCCTGCCCTCCTCTCTCTTTTTATGTGTGCTGTAGACCTTATCGCTGCCAAGCCACACTGTTGGCACTGTCGGTTTGAGGAGGGTGTAGAAAACCACACAGCTCCTCAGATACACACAGAGTCAGCAGCTACTTTGTTTCACCTGACAGCAAGGAGTTTCACTGGAAGGGCGTAACATGCTTGCTTTTGTGCACAGAGATTCAAAATCTCACATCCCTGCTGAAAAGCAACCAACAGGTGTCGCTAGTGCAGCGATGAGAATACAATCCGCTGGCGGCTTCCCACTATTGCCCATAATAGGGTTCTTTGGAGAGCTCGGTCAAGCCGGAGGCACTGCTGCCAGGAAGCAAAACTATAGGCAGGGGCGGCCTTAGGAATCTGAAGGCCCGTTTCAAGACCAAATATGAGGCCCCCATAATACCTATGACAAAATTATTCTGTTGATACAGGCTTTTTGACTGTTCAATATCGTGCACAGCCATTACTCTTGACATTTACGCAGCAACACCACTCCTCATCCTGTCTACCCTTCACAATAAAGTGTCTCCCCTTTACCTCCCAATGGCGCACTTTTTACCCAGGTTAATAACAGGAAATGAGCATAACTTAACAGAAAGAAAGAGGGCCAATGGTGGCGGTGGGTTGTCTCACACCTGACACTTGACGGTCAGTCGGAGCTTGGAGGCCCCCCGAGGGTTGAGGCCTGTTTCAATTGAAACTGGTGAAACATAGCTAAGGCCTTCTATGACTATAGGGCCTCTGCAGTGGCGAATGAGTGCTTTAAAAAACATATACATTTAAAAATAACCGTATCTCCTGTGGTTAGAGGGAGATATTCCTGCACAAGGCAACATGTAAAGTATATTACAACCTGCACCATTGGAGATCTCTGTCTAGGTCCTAGACAGAGTACTGTATGTGCGTTGCTGTCACCATTATTTTCATCATGAACACCTCTGTGAGGTCTAACTCACAGCTGGAGTTGTCATTTATCAGGCACTTCAGGAAAAGATTATCAAGATACTTTGAAGAGTACAGGCCAATGCAGGTTGTAGTCCGTGCTTTTGCCTGATCACTGGTGAAGTTAACAACAGAGAAATGAAATAAATCAAGAAGAAACACACTGAACAGAGCAATAAGTGATGACAAAGTCGCTACCAAGTGGCTGCAGAGAGATAACTTTGCTGGCCAGAGATGCCACATGGAATGTTGTAAGAATGAGCTTAGCCTGACTATTATATCACAACTGTGTGCATGATCATTTTCATTATATACCACAGGTAGTTTCGAGGAAGCAACCTGTGCTTCAAACGAGCATCACCGTACACCTAATTGAAACATAAAAAACAGCTGTGTTGGGCAGTCACCGGCGCTGCAGGCATTGGCTACTAGCTAAGTTAGGTGTCATAAAAGAAAATATATTACAGTATTTTCTTTATCGAATGTCTTAGTTATAAGGGTATAATCACAATATTACACTCTAGGAGCTGCTTAAAGGACCACTTCACCACTTTTCAACCTATCTTCATATAATTGGTCCTCACTAATGTTCATGATAAAACCTCACCATTTTTTTCTACTCAGTCTGTGTCTCATAGGAGGGCTGTAGGCAGTTCGGAAACCTTCCTCCATTCGCATCATCGATGGGGAATCCAATGCTAATAGAAACTGCAGACTTTCTTTTCCTGAAAAGTTCCAATGCGAAAATGGAAGCCATCGTTCTCATGATAATATAAATATATATTTTTTTCAAAAGAATATTGTTAAAAAAAAATGCTGTCTAGCGATGATGCGCATGGAGGACCTTTTTAGAACTGCCCACAGCCCTCCTATGAGACACAGCCCGCCCCGAGTAGAAAGAAATAGTGCTATTTTATCATGAATTGAATTGATCTGTTGTCCACTTTGTATCTGGAATCATTTACAGAATGATTGATTGATAACAAATAAAAATAAAAACAATCATAGTTTTTTGTGGATATTACAAACCGTTAATTCTTTGGTTCATATTTATCTATAATTTGATAACTACAGTATACTAATATGTGTAAATTCCACATATTGAAGTATACAACTGCTGCATAACTCTGGGCAGCAGTTGTAAGTTATCCAGGGCATAACTCTGCAGCTGTCCAAAACATTCCATGTAAGTAAGGCAAAGTAGAACACCCACAAAGCTGATCCTATGCCAGTCCGCGGTCACCTCCGGGGGACAGTACAAGAGGTGCTTTGGCATGGAGTCTAAAAGCGCCTCTAGAAGCCTCGCTAGCAGCCCCTAGAGGCTGTGCGACCGCCCACTGGGAATCATGACGCTCCACAGAAATCAGGCAACAGCGGTTTCCGAGATATATTGTTATTTGTGACGAAAGACTTGGCAAGATGGACAGACAGACTGATTGACATGTCCTCCTTAGAGCCCTGCCACTAGTGGGGCTAAAAATAATTCCGGCTCTCAGGATATGTTGCACGACATCAACAACAAACTTCTAGGGGAAAAAGAACCCTAACTCACATTCACAACCAACTCAACATCACCAGATAAAATTTAAAAGCCAGCACTGTCCCTGAAAAATATGCACTGATTTATCATTTATCTGATCGTGATGACAGGAACAACATACTCTGAAATGTAATTTGATTTTCATTTCCTATTAAAATACACACAGCTTCGTCCAAGTGTACATCTTATTCAGCCATACAGTATGGGAATTCTAAAAACATTAAAAAAGGGGAAAATGAGTAATTCTGTTCATTATTCATAAATAAGACCCCTTAATTTGACGAAATAAGGTTACTTCTACATAATGGATATTTGTTCAGTTTTAATTCAGAAAATGATATAAAGTGCATTGGAACTGAACTTTTCCTGGTTCCTTCCTGTGTCCCAGTTTTACTGCATAAATTCAGTCTATGGAGATCAATAAAGTTAGATAATAGTAATAAAGTGATACTGGAGCCTGCAGAGGAATAGACTCACCACTCAAAGTCTGCCTCTGTGCACGGGCAGGGGTCTGACATGTGGGAGATGTGCTGATCTCTGCTTTTGACACATCGGACGTCAGCTTTCAGACTTTGGAAGATTCTCTTCACCCCCATGATACAAACTTCACCCTAGAAGAACAACAACAACAACAACAAAGAACACAGGGCAAAAAAACTTCGCCAAACTTCACCCTGTCATAAATGATGCATTGTTAAAGCAATGAAGATTTCAGTTGTCTGATTTATTTTTCTTTTGCATGGATATCAAATAGACCACAATACTTTATGTGCTGCATTTTATGACATATCCAGGCTTTATTTGCCCTGGGCGAGGGCATGATAAAGTTACACACGGTGATAAGCCTGGCCTATCAGCACAAGCTAAAGAGCCACCAGACACTTAGCTGTCACTATGAGGCAACACAATATGTCACCTCTGTCAACAAGCATGGATGAAACATGGCTGTCAAACACTCAAACTGCACCAATTTGTCTAAGGAATGAGACACTGAGTTGATTTAGGATCAAAATAATACACAAAAACAGCAACCTCCCACCGATGACTACCGTTTTGTTTACCGGGGCTGCTCCTCGCTGTCAGTAATGCTAAGCTATTAATTCAGTGAAAGTGTTGATCAAATGCTATTTTGTGAATAAATAAGGCCATTGGTATGTCATAAACAAATCATCACCCAGAATTCCTTTTCCTATGAACATCTCTAGAAGCAGAAGTTCAAAGACATTGTCATAAACTAAATGGTGCATTTCTGTATGAAAATAGTAACTCTGAAAATGATGATTGGTTTCAAACAGAATCACAACATTTTCTGCAGTGAAATGTCACATCATTGTGTTGTTACTTACTTCATTGTTTAACTGCCATGTCTGGTAGTCTTTGGGAGTACACCTTCGATTGAAAATAGAACCAAAGTCGATTTTGACAAGCTGCCACTCAGAGCGATGACTGAAATGGCCGAATATTCTGTAGAGACACAAAAGGAAAGAAGGAAAATTACTCATAAGGACTCCTATAGAGCATTGGTTCTGAAATGTTTTCATGCCAAATTAAAATGTATTTGGCTGTGGACCTCCTTCTGAAAATAATTTGTACCAGGGACCCCATTGTGTTGAAAACTAAATATTAAACTCAAGAGTTAAATTAAGGTTCCTACACATCTACATCCATCGGAGGCCTCAGCTATGTTTCACCAGTTTCAATTGAAACGGGCCTCAACCCTCAGGGGTTAATTAAGCTCCGACTGACCACCAAGTGTCAGGCGTGAGTCAACCCCCCACCACCCTTGGCCCTCTCTCTTTCTGATAAGTTACGCTTATTTCCTGTTAATTACCTGGGTAAAAATGTGCAGCATTGGGAGGTAAAGGGTGAGACACTTTATTGTGAAGGGACGACAGGATGAGGAAAGGTGTCGTTGCTGCCGTAATTGTCGAGAGTAATGGCTGCACACGATATATTGAACAGTCAAAACGCCTGTACCGACAGAATAATTTTGTCATAGGTATATATGGGGGCCTCATATTTGGTCTTGAAATGAGCCTCCAGATTCCTAAGGCCGCCCCTGTCTACATCTAAGTAGACATAAAAGGTCCAGAGCAAGAACCAAATTGTAGAAACTCTGCAGTGAGGTCAGGATTATATTAGATAAGAATTAATGTATTCATAAGAATGAAATTCGCTATGTTTCTGAAGCTGTGTACAAACAAGTTGAATATGTTATTAAATACTGCAGTTTTAATAGAAGCCTAGTAGTTGTATGTTCATTTTCTTTATGTTTACAGTTAGATGTTAGATTGCTTGTGCCTGTAAGAGTGCATGAATGTTGCCCTTTTGTCCACTATTCTTTATTCGTTATTTTCCCTAGAAAATATTGAAGGTGTTCATTTAAAACTTAAGAGTTTTATGAGTAGCATGTGACTGTAAGTTGGCAACGGTAAATTACTGTAGCTCTTACAGTATGCCCGTTCAGAGTATGGGAAGGCATTGTGGACTCCCCATTGGTTTCAAGGACAGCCAATGAGAAGCCAATGAGGAGAAAGTCGTGAAAGTCGTGACTAGCACAGTGACTGCTATATAGTCCAATTTGTTTCACAGGCTGGTAAAAAACCTGCTGCACATTGCTACTCTACGTTCCATACATAATAAATTAAACAATGCTGCGGTCATGTATAAAAGTTTCTCAGGGGTGTATAAAAACAAAACGAACTACGTTTGACTTTGTTCTTTCTTACGTCATTATGAGGGTGTCCTCGCCGGGCTCCCCTAACACCCCATCCACGTAGAGGGGGGAGGGGGTGAAGCTGTATCTGTTCCAACTTCTGCCTTCATCGAAACTCAGCCTGATGGGAAAAGAGTGGGCAGAAATCCCAGAAGAGAGACAGTCACAAATCAAACAAAAGCAAAGTCTGACTTTTCAAGTTGAAGGTGTCTATTCTGTTTTCTTTACCTGCTTCATCCAACTCAGGGAAATGGATATGGGGGGGTGGGAG
>OOFJ01104866.1:0-14209 GCA_900323375.1 Benthosema glaciale
TAGAATGTTTGATTCCCAATTTCCCAAACGTTTCAAGGGGGAACTGAATATTGACTGTCCTTTTGGGACATGTCTGTGTTGATAGAATGCAGTGTCGAAAGGGGGCAGTCACTTGTCCTACAGCCCCACTCCACCTTCTAAACTCTACATTTCATAAAAGTTACTTGTGGATTATTTTCCCTTCTAGGCCTACACTATGAATGATCCTTGAAATGTGGGCATGTTTGCTTTTCGCTGTTGACAATTTGTTGTAATACTTGTTGTGAGCTATATGGTATTGGTAATAATCGTTCATCTCTCGACCTGTCTCTTCTCTCTGAGCAGATACAACACATGGGAGCCAGAGGAGAACATTCTGGATCCAAGGCTCCTTGATGCTTTCAAAGACAGGTGAGTTCAAGGTTGGCCACATTATGATAGGTGCAAGAAAACCAAAAGGTTGACCCCAAATTGTCATATCATGATGATCAATAATATTGATTGAATTAATAGCATAACAGACAGTTATTGGGTACACACATTGAAGAAGAGAAGTGTTGGTTACCTATGTGACATAGAATGAAATGATAAGTATTGCTTAGTTTCATGATATCCTTTGACATTTGCCAATTTGAGTTGTATTTGTGTGCAGGCAGATGGAGTGTTTGTGTATAGTGAGAACAATAATCCAAGAAGAACACACCTGTGAGCTTGCACTTGATTGTGTCATTGTTAAAAAAAAATATTGACACCACTTAAAAAACACAATACCATATCTTATCTTTGTTATTTAGTAGCTCTTATCTTTTCTTTAGGACATGGCTGAAATGTTTTCTTCATGAACATGTACTTTGCTCCTTTACTTGACTTGTGCGCACGGAAATGCAGGTGTACTGTAGACAAGTGAACAGGAAACCAAACTGTAATAGCCCTTTCAAATCAGATGTACCGGTGTGTGTATATATGCTGTCTCAAAAGAACATGATATACCATACCAAAATAACTTCCTCTGGAAATCTAATTGTAGCAGCAGAAGCACAAAGCCTTTATAATGTGTGCTACCATGGTTGTGTTAGCTCCAAGGCTGTTGCTAGATCTTTCATTGAGAGATAGGCCAGACACCTTTTCATACGAAGGACACGGTAAATGAAACGAGCACTGGTTTTTCTCTCACCCTCCTTTTGGGTCTCCTCACAACAACCTTCTAGTGGTAGGTCACACGTTTAAAGCAAAACGTTGACCACGCTCTGCATCTGTTTTTGCAATTACCTCTCTCTAAAGGGGAGATATTTTATTGAAACTAATTGCACGTCTCTCTGGGGAGCCAAATCGTCTGAATGCCAGGCTATGAAAATACACTGAGTCGTCATTGTAATTAGATGTGAGGGAGGAGGGAGGGGGAGGGGACTGACATCACTCCTGTCTGTGGTATTGAGTTACTGCCTGTGAGAAACACTTGCCATGAAGCCAAGGAAAGGCAAGTCAGCCTTGTGTCTTCCACCATGTATGGATACGTTAACATGAAATTAGTGACTCTAGGCTTTTAACCACTTTTAAGCCCTCTATTCCAAGTAAAACTGACATGAGTTTCAAGTGTACTTGGACTGCTTTTTTCCATCTCTACACCTCTCTTTGCCAAAAATGGCGCATCTACAAGCTCCAAACGTGTCGTGAGCTTGTAGATCTGCTGTGTTTGGCATGGCCAAGAATAGGCATGCAAATGTTCAACTAAGTATTAAGTAAGGAGTCTAAGTAATGGTACATTTTGTAGCAGCAAATTTGACTTAAACCCTTTGCTTTTTGGGGAGCATATAGGTAATTCACGAACTTAAACTGTTTGTTTTTGTTTGTTTTGGTCCCGCAGGGAAAGACATGAGCAGTTGGTGGGATATCGAAAGAGAGGTCCTAAACCCAAGCACCTACTGGTTCAGGTAAGGAAATCCTCTAGATATCACCACATGGCCATTCTTGAAAACTAAACTGGATGACACTAAATATATACTACAACATAAGAAATATTGCTTGTGTCTTCAGCATTTCTATTTTTATTCATATTCCCACGGTGTACTATGTTTATATGCCTACCTTGTGCTTATATGACTATCTTGTAATTGGGTCATATCTTTGTGGGATGTATAACATTTGTACAAATTTAATGCAGTTGGCAAAAAGGCTGTAGGCAAAAAACATTTTTTTGGCAGCATTGCTATTGCCCCAATCTGAGACCCATCGTCAAAAAAACAGCACCCTCTTTTCTTTAGAATTTGGAGTCAACAATATATATATATAATATACTTTGTTGTAGGATACATTTCCTTACCGTACCATGTAAAATATGACATTATATAGACTCCCAAATGTAGTGATGCTAAGCTGTTTATTTCTAAAGGTAGGAATCCCCTGAGCTACCAGTTGTGGCTGAATGGCCGTGGATAGTACATGTAGCGCATCAATCACAAATCCAAAAGGCCAGGGGAACCCCTCAGAGGACTGTTTGTTCCTCTCAGGAGGGTGTTGGTGGTAACACATGGGATAAAGTCGGTGATGGGACACAAAGCAGCCAGTGGCATTCCTCTGTGCTGAGGTCACAGCCACAGGGCCCACTTTGAAATGTCACACTTATGGCTGTGCCAGTGGCTGAAAGGGACGGACACGAACTGTAGGAGGGCAAAGTGATTGCGAGCATGGATGAATTTCCCTGGAATACACAGTAAAAGCCCCTTTCCATACAAACCAAAGTTTATTATACTTTGCATGGGCCCCCACCGAGCTATACTTTTGTTCCAACATTAGCATATCGATAAATAACTGAAGGCTTATTTTGGTTGCTAAATTAGCTTGTATGACAATTTTACACACATTGGAGATAATCTGGGATTATGCCATTATGGGCCCTGCAACCTATCATAGTTTAATTGTTAGAATTAATTAAAATATATTGTATATTCCATAAACGGCTTATGACAATTTCTAAATATCTAATCATCGACATTTTGTGTCTCAGGTCCCGTCCTTCGCGAGGCGATCCAGCATTCTGTCTGACCTTCACGGAGTGTCTATGGGAGAAGAAGACTGCCAGAAGGCCAGCCCAGTCCAGACGGCGGATTCCCTGACTCAACAGTACCAGATGAACAGCAAGAAGCACCACCAATACCAGCCTCTGTGCAAGGAGCGCGAAGCCGAGCAGCAGACCCACGGCAAGAAGAAGTTATACTACCAGCTCAACAGCAAGAAACATCACCACTACCAGCCGGATCTAAAGATGTACGAGCCTCCGTTCCCCAAGCCCAGAGAGGTGGCTGCTAACCAGGGCTGGAACCTTCCTCCAGCACTGCAGCAGAAATGGGTCAGAGACAAAGATTCAGGTTGTCTGACCAAGGTCAAGGATATTACAATGGAGCTGAAGAAACTACCAGCGGACCTCAATGGCCTCATTGAACCTGAGCAAACAAAGGACGCTACTACACCGGAGGCTCTGCCACTGCCCAACGGTGTCGGTGGCAACAAGCTTAAAATAGTCAAGAACAAAAACAAGAACGGACGGATTGTAATTGTCATGAGCAAGTACATGGAGAATGGAATGCAGGCGGCTAGGATTAAGAATGGAGATTCTGAAACTGCTGACGGTGACATGCCGCCGCCGGAAAACGACGGCGGTATGGAGAACCACCTTGAAAAGATGAAGCTTGTCAAGAAACTGGGCCTTGTCAATGGGATGATTAAAAAGCCCAGCGGCGAACCACATATTCCTCATTCTGGATATATAGAGAAGGCGCAATCTCCTAAATTGGATCCAACTGTGACGGAACAGGATAAACGTTCAGAGGTCGGGTGTCAAAAGCAGCTCCCAGTGAATCTGCATTTGGATCCAAAAACAAAGCCTAATCTGGTCTCTGTGCCTTTGGTTACGGACGTTTCTTCCCTGCTGGCACCTAAAGGAACACAGGCGGTGCATCCAGCACTCAAACGGCACCTCTCTGAAGCAGACAATGAGGGCCGTGCTGATGCTAAAAGGTTTCTGAGCTCCAGGAGCATCAGTGCACCTAACGCAGTGTCTTCACCCCCCCCGAGCATCAGCATAGACATAAATGGACACCAGAGCCAGCATGGACCACAGGACTATATATATGCTGACCAAGTGGAGCCCATGGACTTGAGTATCGTCAAGTCCAAGCCTGAGACTGTAGCACCCACTGTGACACGGACTGAAACGCAAAGGCAAGACGAAACGCAAACACTGCCTGAAACGCAAGCGAAAGCCGAGACGCAAATGCAAGTGCAGAATGAAATGCATGCAGTTGATCATAACGAAAAGGTAGGGGAAGTGGTGTCTTCTGACGCAAAACAGGCAAAGGGGGAGACATTTCCTGTTTTCAAGCCTTTCCTTGGGAATATAATCATCACAGACATTACCACAAATTGCCTCACGGTTAC
Organism: Benthosema glaciale; assembly: GCA_900323375.1. Lineage (NCBI taxonomy): Eukaryota > Metazoa > Chordata > Actinopteri > Myctophiformes > Myctophidae > Benthosema > Benthosema glaciale. The sequence goes on from OOFJ01104866.1 coordinate 4,414, forward strand.
ATTTAAGGAATATGTGACGGTATAGTGAAGGTGATCCCAACACAGCAACGTCTGTGTGAAGTTGAAGAAAATGTATACGAATTATATTGATATTTTCTGCTGCTTGAATGTACAAAGGAGCCCTTGTGGTTTTCCAGAATTAATTCATTTTGAAAACCTTATTCCGCATAATGCTATTATTTCTTATAAGCTTTGCCTGTTATTATTCTTGAGATTTAATCGTATGCAGTATCTAATTTCAGCTATTTCAAATTGAGTTTAAAAAAAACAAATTAGAAAATGTTAATTGACCATAGTGTCAGGGCTCATCGAAGAAGCACTTAATGTTGTGTGTGTAAATAATCTCTCACCTTTTCTATGGATTTAGATCTCTTTTGATTTATACTTAACGGTCAACACTTGTGTATATTGAAGTTACGGTATGTAAGGAAGAGAAATATACTGAAAATGGTAAATTACACTGTGTGTGTGTGTGTGTGTGTGTGTGTGTGTGGCCCAAATTTGATCTATTATGTATTTGTATAATCTAGCCTGATTATACTTTGTCGTACAACTGTCATACTTGTTGGAAAGATCTGGAATTTTCCAGATTCATTGTACGATGTAGTATAAATTAGGGGGACAAAGCCGGTAGGCCTATATGTAATTTTGATATTACAAATGAATGATTATCAGTGATTGATTCAAGACCTGATATTGAGCACAAGACAAATGCAACCATTGCCTCTGTTCATTTTGTTGTGGGCAACAGAATTGGTATTTCAGAGTTTCAGAAATACTTTATAGTATATAAGCTTACTGTCCATCTCTTCCATCCTGCAAACGTATAATTGTAATTTAACTGTGTATGCATTAATTTCTGCTTATCTCTGTTATTATTGAACAGTGTAAATGTATTCTCTCAATTAGACCCTCCAAGATAGGGAGATTACATGCCATTCGATTACATGAGAAGTGTATGACTACCATGTATTTTTGTTTTTTCATAAAGAATTATGCTAAGGTGTCAAAAATGGAACTGTAACATCCTTTGTGCTAACATGCAAGACAACTGTATTGGTATTGTACGCGCACACATTGGGCCTACCAAAAACCCTTGCTTCTTCTTAATGTGCCGTTTTTATGAAGACATGTGGTCTGGAGATTGATTTTATTTTCTATTTAAGAAGGTGATGAGACAATTTGATTGTGTTTTGTGTTCAGACATTGAAAAGCTTCTGGAGATAAGTTTTGCAATAAAAAAAACGTTTGCAATAAGTGGTTTAATGCACAGCTATTGTTTTATTCAATACTTGATCCTACCTGCCTCATACAAAATACACAACTTGCACATAACACGGGATTTTAGGCTATAAAAACGGCTTCTCAGAAAAGAGTTGCTGCATGGTTGCCAAAGCCACAGGAAAGCGAATTTGGAGTAAAGCACAAATAAATTAAAAGACAGTTTTGAAAATGGAACACTAATTGGAAATGATAAGGTATAGCCCAGGCCTCTCTCCTGATAGGATGACATTTGCAACACGCACTGAAAGTGTAGTTCACTGTTTAGCCTAAAGAGATGGAGAGCTGCGAGACCTGTGGTAATGAACAAACGGTTTAATCTATTCACTAAAACCTTTTTAACCTCCAAAATACTTTAACTATGCTCTTTTCAGACACTACTTAAGTCCTATAGGCTGTCAAGACCAAACAATTTAGCTTAAACTATATAGCTTATGAAAACGTTGGAAGTGATACAGTGTGGCCCTAAACTATAAAACAAATGTCTATTGTTTGCTCTCAGTCAGACCTATCAACGGTCATTAATATAGAGGCTAATCCACCAGGGCAACAGGTTGCGCAGTGAAGTCTTGTTGATTGTTCAACAATGTTTGCTGAACTGTGGGCAAATAGACCTAAGGTTATGATATATCACGTCACGAGACTTGCTTGAAGCCGACATTGGGCAATATTCGTATTAAGTTAGGAGGAATAACTGAAGTCACCTTAAATGCAGTTCACAGTCTCAGGTCATGTGCTGTTAACCGCATTGTGGGAAGCTTTCGAAGCTGCAGAGCTGTGGGATGAACACTGAAATACGACATTAACGAAATGCCCATATAGCTTTATTCTGTAATGAGAAACAACTGCATATAGACAGTGCATATAGTAGCCTAGTTTTTTTTTTTCATTCTTTAATTATTTTTGTGGCCGCATTGTCTGTGACTATACAGTAGTCATTACTGATTTAATGATATGAGACCATTTCTCAATGGGAATTTAAAAGGCAACCAACCAAGCCATTTTAAAACGATAGGCCTATAGCCTATACATCAGGTGTATTGACCAGGCCAATTTTCTTTGCTATTTCTTATCTATTGCCCCTTGTCAATAACCACTAACATATAATTCCAAGAGATCTTAACACTTTTTTCTGTAAAATACATGATCGCGTTATTTAACAAGTAGCATATAGACTCAGTGTGCGCGTATGGCTGTCAAAAAGCAGAAATATAGAATGCAAAGATTGTGCATATCAAATGCATTTCAGAACTCTTATAGGCTATAGCGGCTATAGTAGAATGATATATAGGATATAGCCCAATCGCTGCTGTGCGGCTCGAGCTCTCGCCTCTCGACCATTTTCTCTGCTGCATGCAGTGCAGCGAATCAAAGTGCTTTCGGTATGCGTTAATGTGAGATCGACATAGAAAATGGCTGTCCTCTCGATCCAGTTTCTTTTCAATCGCGCGATTCGCGCCTCTTTGAAACGCCTTCAGGAGCTGCATGCACTCAGTGCACGGACACGGTGCTAACGTTTCAAGAAATTACAATAATCTATGAGGTGAAATGATTACCAATTCGTTATTGTTATTTTAATTTGCGCGTTCATTGGTCGCTCACCGGCAAACTTGACAGAAATGCCCATATAGACTAACTTTCGTTCTGAAAATATAGCTTTATCTCGCCATTATGATCTGAATTATTGATCATATAGGCCTACAATGTATACATTGGCAGAAAAGCAATTATCAAATACCGTTTGTATGCATTGAAACATACGTGTTGTAGGCCAAACTGTAAATAAAATAACGCTTGTTTCACTCTCTGTCGTTTTAATTTGCGGTATAAGCTCAGAAAATATTATTCATAATAATAATAATAATAATAATAATAACAATGTGTTGTTTGTTTCATCAAGTCCTATAAAATAAAGACCAATATGGACACCGTGACATGTCGTTAACACATGCAAGTCAAGTTGACGCTGATGTTGAATTATTATTAGAGTCTAATAATAAGACTACTCTGATTATTGTACACTGCATGCCAGCTAAGTGCTGTGTAATTTTCCTATAGCATTACACCGATTTTACAGCAGGTCAGCCTACGTTTTGAAATAATGTATAAACACTGTCACATGATGTGTTAAACCAAATATGCGTACACCTCGGCCGCGGCCCGTTATAGGCCTAACATTTCGTCCTTCTCGTTATATGCTAATGGTTTTTAAAAATATAAAAAACATCAACCTACTTCAGATGGCTGCATTATAAGTGCATTCATCGGACGACTGACGACATAACGCTTAGCCAACGGTCATGTCAAAAAGGCCAACATGGATATGGGAGGAGGAGGAGGACCAAGTTCTCAAAGACAAAGTGGAGTCCGCGGGGACGCCCCGGGCCCCATGCGGGGGTCCTTGGGGCAGTTGGGAGGTTCCAGGGGGGTATCAAAAATGCGTTATGATTTGTAGATATCAAGAGCTTTTAGATCTTTTTAGACAATTCGGAACAATTTGGAATATTTTGAACACAAAAACATTTCAGATGGGGTCCTTGCAGTGAAGGCCAAATGCACATGTTTATGTCCTTGTCATACAAACATATATTTTTTTCTTCTCCTTTTTTCCTCCTAATGTTAAACACTATATAGAAGGAGCTTTTCTTCCCACCCTGGTGTCCCTGCAGTTGGAGAATCAGCGTTTGGTTTTCCCTGGCGGTTGCCCAGATACAAGCGAACCAATAATCTTGTGCCAGGTCCACCGCGCTCCCACTACACTGGAGCTGCGCTGCTGCACTGCAGGCGCGTCGAGACCAATCCAATCGCGTCCACTCTCACTGCGAAGCCCTCATCATCACTGTGGTCGCTTGTGTAGTGTACAGTATGTGCAGACAGTATACATTTTATTATAGGATTAGCCTATAGTGTTTGTTTATGGGAAAATATATATACTGTGGAGAAAAGACCGACAAATGCCACTATACAGTTCTTTCTTCTGACATAATGGGGGCGCTGATTCCGCTGAAGCAACACTGAGAAAACATCCGACCTATATTCAAAAAGACATCTGCTTCTTTATCTGTCCAGCATTGATTTATTGATTGATTGATTGATTGATTGATTGATTGATTGATTGATTGATTGATTGATTGATTGATTGATTGATTGAACACCATACATAAATGTAAACAGCACGAGGTGACTAAAGGGCTATATAGCCTAGCACAAAAAAGTAAAAAAAATAAAAAGTCCAACGTTTCAATGTATTATGCTTTATTGTTGTTGTAGTAACTTGTTATTATTCTCATTCTTCTTATTGTTATTAACTTAACTTAAAACGTCTTAATCTTAAATAGAAACAAAGGATTTTGGATTGGCATGTGGTGTGGAAGAAGACTAGTGTTGTGCATGTTATGCCGTTGTTTAATGAGCCTATCTATTACATCGTGATTTTCGTGAGTAAAGAAACTGTTTTTCCCACGTTCATTAGACTATCCTCTCTTATAAACTAACTAAACTAACTATATTTATAACGGGGCGACGGTGGCTCAGGGGTACTGAATGGCAACCACAAGGTTGTAACTCTGGCTCCCCCAGAGTTAGTGTCGATGTGTCCTTGAGCAAGACACTTAACCCCTAATTGCTCCTGATGTGCTGGTAGGTGCCTTGCATGGTTTCGTCTGCCATCAGTGTGTGAATGTGTGAATGTAATGCACAATCTATGTAAAGCGCCTTGGATAAAGGCGCTATATAAATGCACCATTTACCATTTCATATTTGATTGCGTGATTGAATGCGTGCTCCGCTCCGCATTAATTAAATCTAGCCTATTACTGTTAAAATAACAGACGAAAAATGAATATCAAATTGAGAAAAATAAATGCCGTTTGAGCAATATTTTGGTCCAATAGGAATAGGCTATATGGCTATATCTTTAACAAATAGCTAGCCTATAGGGAGCGAGTCTGCTGAAACGTTTAAACTTAGCTTTAAAAAAAAATCCTTTCTATTCCATCTGAGATTGCACTGAAAGCATAGAAAGCTGAGACTCAGCTGTGATGTTCTATCATCTTTGAAAATGGAAACGGATTTTATTTTCCTCACAAAAACTGAAGCGATATTGGAGCGCACTAGACCAGGTTACAGCCGATACACCGGCCCTATAAAATAAATAACCTATACCGTTTCAAGTTTCAACACTGAATAGAAATATTAAGACAGAGGAATAAGGACGGCGCCTTCAATTCACTTGTTTGCGAAAAGAAGAAGAAGGAAACAGCTTTTTTGAACTGGTCAGCCAAATTAGATATCGCCGTCGGGAAATAATTGCTTGCCTATTACATTAATTGTAAATATGTTCTTGAGGTAGGCGGCGGGGCTAATTGTTTATCCCCAAACGAAGACTAATTTACCTTTGGGATACCCAAATAATTCGGTGTGTGTGTGTCCAAAACCGTATAGTTACTTCCCGCACTTTGGCTTTGTAAGGCAGTAGCCTACGATTATCCTTTTTTAAATGCTTATAATAATTAATCATTTACGGTGTGTTCGTGTAGGCTGTAGCAGAGGTTATATGATCCCATGTTCTGTATGCCTGTGCGTGCACGTGTCTGCCAAATGAACGGTGCATGGAAATCTGAACATTTGAACTATATCGTAGCTACTTGTCTACACGCAGTTCGCCCCAACCATTGTCTATTATACCTTTATATATTATAGGCATTATATATTACCATATATAATGCCTATAATGTAGTAGGTTATTAATATAGGAGTTTATATAGGCTATACAATATTGACCCATATCATTTTAAGATCTTCCTCTGATTCTGTTCGAAATTGTATGCTATTTCTGTGATTTGATTAATCTAATTCTAATTGCTTTTATCATTATTGTATAGATTAAGCTGCAGCAAGAGGCTATAGCCCAATGGTGATTTATGTCATGTTACGTGAATAACGTGATAAATAGCCTACTTATTTATTTTGTAGGCACATTCCGGGCATTCCCGGCCGTATGATCTATTTATTGCCTATAGGATGATTTATTTATTTTGTTAAACATGTTTCCCTCCTTGATAGGCATATAGGCACTGGGCAACGTAGGCTACATTTTGCTATACGGTCACCCCACGTGTCTCTTGCTAGGCGGACACTCAAGGTTAAGCCCTTTTGCGACTATTTGGCCGATCGCCGACATCTTTTATTTATTAATTTTAATATCATTATGACCTATAGCCAATTTAAGCTTTTATGGTAATTTCTTTGTTGCATGGATAACAAACAATGAATGAATGAATGAATGAATGATTAGAATTATAATCATCCATAACATAATAATAATAATAATAATAATAATAATAATAATAATAATAATAATAATAATAATAATAATAATAATAATAACCGCTAAAGCAAAGGACGAAGAGACCACACAGGCAGACTAACGCCGTATTATTACATCTGCTTTAATGGCCCGTATCATAGGGGACAGCTGTCAGCTAAGGCCTAATTGATGACATGCACTAGGCTTTTATACACTACATCTTTGCATCCTGCCTGGGATGCGGGTTTTAGACAAACACGTCTTGTAGTCTATATTAAAAACCTGTACGGATGAGCCTATAGGCCCAAACACTCAAATATATATGTAATATGCCTATAACTTTCTCAAAGGTCATAAGCAATTTGTGCTGTCCCGACCTTTATGAACGCACCATGGAGCGCTATTTGGGTATAATTTATGTATCCCGCTAATAGCCTATAGCTAAATAACATTTCAGTTTTGCCCTGGCCGCTAAATGAATGCAACCTTGATGAGCCTAAACCGTGCATTTAGCCAAATAGTTGCGCGGCATTTGTAATTGTAATACATTACACTGCGGGTGTTTAAAACCATCCCGTCTAGATTTTGGTTAGCCGCTAGATGTCCTTGACATTTGTGATCCAAATGTCGTTGTCAAGGTTGATCTATTGAATAGATCAACCTATTCTATACCACACGCACTCGGTTAACTTATTTTATATAGGCCTATACAGTGTAGTAGCCTTGAGTGGTTTAAATGCGCGAGTCACAAATCAATTGCCTATTTAGACTGGTAGTGCTTTGGGCCTTGTCTAAGAATTGATTTATGTGAAATGTATGGTCGCTGTAGTTTTATGGGGTTTTCTGAAATATCATAGTGAGTGCATGTGACAAATAATAGCCGACATGCAGGCTACCGGCCTAATGTGTAAAGCTCTGCCAAGTAACCCTCTCGGTTTGGCCGATATAAAGACAAAACTAATGATGTTGTTATTTGCCGTTCCTCCCTTCGTTTAAACCAGACAGACCTCGTGTTTTCAAAAGTCACTCTTTGCGTGACGGACAACGTCACATGTGCTCTTTTTGACGATGACTTGTTTTGGAAAATCTCCGAATATTGCGCGAAATCGAACCACCGCGCGAAAGAAGCCACCATTTTCCTCCAGTCCGTCCGTCGGCGGTGGCTCCTCCTCCACACTTAGCAACTCCGAGCACGTAGCAACGCCTGGACCAATGAGCGCGCCGCAAATGGTTCCACCGACGGTGGTTCCCTAGCAACGCGGTAAAAAAAATGTGATGACGTCGTCTCAGTTCAAGAGTATTATGGTCTGCCGGGAATTCAGTCAGCGAGCGAGAGTAAAAGAGGGCTGGAGAGAAAAATCTCTTTCCAGCAGCCAGCTAGCGTTCAGCAGGCTAACGGTAGAGACAGACAGACAGACAGCACGGAGTAAACATGGAGCTGTCTGCCGTCGGGGAGCGGGTGTTCGCCGCAGAATCCATCATTAAACGCCGGATCAGAAGGGTGAGTGCGAGGCCGATCGCACCGTTTGGCATGTATTTAATGCACCACCAGCAACCACCACACTTTGCCTGCTAACCCAAGTGTTGTTTCTATTTCCGATGGCATGCAGGGTCGATTGGAATATCTGGTGAAATGGAAGGGCTGGTCTCCCAAGTAAGTCCGCGTACATATTCCGTATCCTTTTACATAACCCCGGACTTCGCATTTTATGTCTTGTCTCCACAGCTGTGTATTTCGTTAGCTCGCTAAAGGCTAGCAAGGTTTCTGGATTAGTGGCAAAGTCATCGCAGCACGCTGGAAATGGGTTAGCTTGCGAGCTAACGCTATTAGGGCCATTGAGGTAGTGTGTGTGCGGCCGTGTGTGGCTGCGCTCGCTTGTTTTTCCAGTGCATCGGCCAGTGAACCGTGAAACTCTTCATGTTTCTGCTCCACAGATACAGCACCTGGGAGCCCGAGGAAAATATCCTGGACTCGCGTCTCTTCGTCGCTTTCGAGGAGAGGTAAAGTAAAGATGACACTTTTTTTTTTTTTTTAATGCGCGTCTCTCCTTTTGACACTGACTGACTTAACCATGGGTGTGTTTTGATCGTTTCGCAGGGAGCGCGAAAGGGAACTGTACGGGCCCAAAAAGAGGGGACCGAAACCGAAGACGTTCTTGCTCAAGGTGCGTTTTAGGCGACATAATATAAGGCACGACTTGCTGCAGAAATATAAATAAAACACATTTTCACCCAATAATTTCAATCACTCATTCGGGTTACTTGTGTTCCCATGGCTTAATTCACCTGCAAATGCTTCAAATTGACAGCGCTTCATGCTCCATTAAATGTTCCATGCATGAACGTGCTTCATTATGCTAATCAGTCTTACCTATTCTATTCAACCTTTTGTATTTTCCGTCTTTATCTGTCAAATCTGACCGATGGCTGTTTGCACTCTTATATAGGAATATCGTCTTATTCTTAAATAGCCTATATCCCGTCTGTAGGCCCTGTACGTCTTCCATGAAGAGATGCTCTGTTAATGTCCTGTTTATTTTATAATCGCGTATTTTTATTTATTTAAACATGGCTTGCTGAAACTGCACTAAAATCGATCTGATTGTTGCAATACCAGACGTGAACTAAACTGAATAAATATATAGATTGTTAATAGGTGCTCCCAGTTGTCCTTGAGAAGGAGTAGTGGTAGTCTATTTACAAGAAATGTCATACCAGAATCTTTTTAACATTTTTTTTTCTGGGTTCTTGCCATATTATAGGCCTAATATTTATCTAATTTATTTAACTCAAAAAGGTGATTATGACCTTCAGGATATGCATGCAGTTAATTTTCAACTATTAAGTGGATCAACAAAGTATTAAAATGACAAACAGTATTTGTATTGTCTAAAATTCTAATTTGTTTTCCCCATGTATAGGCACAGGCTAAAGCTAAAGCCAAGTCTTATGAGTTCCGGAGTGAGGCAGTCCGAGGGATGCGGAACGCATACTCGAGTCCAGAGCCAGTTGTCACCCCCAGGGCCAGAGAGGGCCTCAGGGCTGTTGTTCCTACCATTTTCCCGCCCAGCACGGTCAACCGCGGTGAGAGTGTACGCGTTCGTCCTCCAGATCAGCAAACGAGCCCGGACGGGTTCATTCACGTGCCCAAAAAGAGAGGGCCAAAGCCTAAGCTCCGTTTCAAGGACACCGCCGCCAGACCTCCAT
>OOFJ01104867.1:0-14353 GCA_900323375.1 Benthosema glaciale
CTCTCTGTGGAACAAAACCAGTCAGACCTCAGAGGAAGAGCTCATAGCTGCAGACACCAGGCTGAGTTGCAGAGAATGGGTCCTTTGTGGTCGTACTTGACAATGATTTTTGACAGAGACCCAAATGAACTTTCCCACAACAAAAGCATGCAGCAACATGGAGGAGGGAAGTTCAGTCAGAATGAATCGTCTAGTTCTTGTTTGTCTTAAGATCTCTGTTCCCTCTATTTATGATATGATAGTTCATCATTCTCAGACCCTTTTCCTTGTGTAGTGTGTGCGCGCGCGCGCACACACACACACACACACACACACACACACACACACACACACACACACACACACACACACACACACACACACACACACACGGTTGTGCATATGGCAGGCTAACATTCATGCATGACAGCTCTTTCCATTTCCAATTTGTCCTTTGTGTGTGCACATTGTACATACACACAGCAGCCCCCACCGCACACACACACACACGCTTATGTAATGGCACGCCTGAGATACAGACAGAGATTAACCGACATGTTTGTGTAATCCAGTGGTAGCTGCTGGGAGAAGATGAGGGTTGGTTTTTAGCAGAGTGATGAAACCTCCTCTTCATTTTAGAAACCTGATGTGAAAATCAGGCCTGCTTTCTGGTTCGTGTCGAGTCTGGTCTTTGTGGTGTAACGGCAGGCAATATTCTGTTCACAGGCATCGTGTGTGAAACTACGGTCTACTTTCGTCAGGGTCTTTCATTGTGTATTGCAACGATGTCCACACAGCTACTGTAAACAAATCTAGACCTGACACACGGCAAGGGAAACCTGTAGGCAGTGTCTGGTTATGTCTGTGTGTGCTCCCCATTCTCGTGGTCTGGCATCTTTAGCACATTGAATACGATTTACGGTATTCTTGACATAACTCCCGGCCACTTTCCAAAGCATGATGCATCGTTCCTTTGATTTTCTTGCAGAAGAAACTGGATTCCGTTCATTTCAGTGCGGTGTATATAATGAAAGTAAACTCAGAGATGTGAAACGTGCTGGAGATGGGTAACTACTAGACACACTAAAGGTCACTGTGGTTAGTTATTATCAAAGTTGTTGATGTATTTTAAAGCATGGATAGATGAAAAGTCTAGTCGAAAAAGCTTCCCAGCCAACAGATTGATTTACGAAAGACGTGACAAGAATGTCCATCACTTATCAACTGTGCAACAATGTTTAGCCAACATTAACTCCATTCATTCTGCTAAGTTTAACGTAGGTTATGTTTTAAATGCTTTGGGACAGATTTAATCACATGGAAGAATGAAAATGGTTTCGTACAATATTTGGGGGCGGCTGTGGCTCAGGGCTTAGAGCAGGTCTTCCAATGATCCATGGGTCTGCGGTTCGAAACCCGGCTCCGCCTGTCAAGTCGAAGTGTCCTTGGGCAAGACACTGAACCCCACATTGCCGCCTGTGGATGCTAGCGTTGAATGTTTGCGGCTTCACCTCCAAATGTATGAATGAATTGCAAAGCGCTTTGAGTAGGCACATATGTGACAAAAAAATGACATCATTATTACAAAAACCCCACCTAGAGATCAAAAGAGCATTCCTTCTTCTTCTTTAATCAATGGTGCAGGATGCATAGACACAAGTGTGTGCCACCAAATTAACACCCGCACATTTTATCTTAACCCCTCTCTCTATCTCTGTATTCCTCTGCCATTTTATTTTATATAAAGTGGACTGAATACACTGTTGGTGCATCATGTGAACAGCCAGCGAGATCTGCTCATTTATCAGCTAGGAGGCAGTGCAAAGACTTTAATGTATGACCTCTACCATGTTACGAGAGGCAGTCGAATGAGTAGATAATAATCCGCTTGTGTGCTCTCTCAGACTCCTCATGGTTTGTCAACACAGTTTGTTGTGTTACCACATGTTTTCCGTTTCTTCCGTCTGTATCTCCCTTTCTCTCCCTGCGGATGAGTTCAGCTCACAGACTAGATTCTTACTTAAATGTCTTTTATCTATCAAGCCCCAATCCCCCCCCCCCTCTCTCTGTGTATGTCTGTGTGCCTCTCTCTCTTGCACACACACAAGCGGGAAAGAGAGGGTGATAGAGTAGCAAAGATATGAACTGAGAAAGATAGCTGACATGGGGCCGGGGAGTCTCTGACTAGGAAAACACAAGCAAACACATCACAACAGGGAGTGTCTCATATAATTATATACTGTACTAGAGAGATAGGGAGAGGAGGAATGATTTAGGCCGGGAGACTGATTGTCAGAGATAGCGTGAGAACTAGTTGGGACAGACTATGATGGCGTCTCTATGCCTCAGAGGGAGAGGGGTGTTCTGTACAGAGAGTGACAGTGAGGGGTTGGGGGTGTTGTTAGAGGAAGTAGACAGTGGCTGCATCACATTTGCTTTTCATATAAACACAGCCCTCGGATCAAAAGAACACTCAATAACGTTTTAACTTCTTCATTAACATTGTATGTGGGAGTAGGGTTTGCCACACAAGAAATGTATACTTTATATGATGGAGTGCTACTTCGAGGGAAGCCGATATACTGTACGATATCAGACTGTGTTGCGAATGCGGCACATTGTGAGATTGTAGATCGGCTATTTTCGGATACAATGGAGCATAAATTCAGCATTAGATTTTCCATGAGACTACAGACTACAGGCTCTATTTACAAACCACTCACTGCCTGTCAAAACGGCAACATTCCGTTGCTTTATGAGTGATATCTGTGCTTGAACAGATTCGATGATCACTCACTCCGAGGGTGCACCGTAGTGAACTTGACCTGCATAATTAATGGTTTGGACCGATACTGACGTGAGAAAATCAACATCTGTTTGGGAGGGCCTACGCCCTACGGCTGAGGTGAATGGCATTGCCTGGATGGGATTCAGCCATCATGTATAACCACTATGTTCCTTTTGTTGCGTCACGCGCTTGCATGTCGGATGTCCTCCTCCTCACTGGACCATTTGGCATCTCATTGGCTCGTAAGCGGCCATGACATAGCTTTGCTTTTTACTGTATTTAACCAATTTTTTACTTGCAAACTGGTCAAGAACACATTCTGTGGTGGCAGTTGGCTGTGCTGCATCCAGACTATTTATGCAACAAGTGTTACTTTATATAATTGGGTTTATGACTGAAAGCAGTAGTTTGAATACCTTAATAAATTATTGTACCTACCTCACCCTGCCTCAGCAATTACTATTGTCCTTTGGGTGTTATATTCTTTATTGTACTGTAGATCTTGTAGACTCTTTAGAGTCCAAGATCTACAATATCAACTATACAGTATGTGGACAAATAAAATAACACAAAGTTTATTTACTGAGGAAATACTTTAAAGCCTATGTATCTGCTCACCTGTTTTTATTAAATCACATAGCTCCCACATGTTGATACCCCTATGGTCACAGTTACACACACAGGCATGCACACAAGTACACACATGCATGCGCACCACACACACACACTCGCATACAGAATGATGGTTGATTATTATTATTTTATTCCAAGCCCATTAGATCTCCAGTGATGACTGCCACCTGTGTCGCACCTTTTGATCTGCGCCACGAGCCAGCACCTGACACGAACCCTTTTATCTGAGAACCCTGCTCTGCTCACTCTATCGAGAATAATATCTACCTCTCTCTCTCTCTCTCTCTCTCTCTCTCGCTCGTCTCCCTTGAGCGTCTCTTATTTCATGTTGTCCTTCTCTTTCCTCTCTGCTCCTCTTCCTCGTTCTTCCTGTTCTGTGGGTGGGATGGAAGGATGGGTGTCGGGGAAACCCTCGGGGAAGTTGGATTTATTTTGGTCATATATTATTAACGGCCTCTCTTGGTAATGTATTCAGCTCCCCCCGGGGCTGATTGTTAATACTGGCCTTCAGCCTCCTAGTCTATGTTTATTGGACATGAAACACATTTTCATTAAATAGGATTTAGACGTTCTTAATTGCCTGAGAGCATTCTCGAAGCATCTCATCTCACATGTCATAGCATATAAAATGTATATATGGTGGTGTTCTCTAAAAAAACACACTTTATAACCTAACTAACTAATTAAGCTAGTTGAAAGCTAACATCACATCCTGCGAGTCTGTCTTCCTTTTCTTTATGTGGACGTGTCTTTTGGGCCTAGACTCTGTATAAACGGCTGTCTATTTCAGTCAGACCATGATGCAGAGACACAGAGACACGGCTTCAGGAAGAGATTAGCAGCTACTCGCCACGCATGTCATGACGGGAGGAGAGATTGACTGGAGAGGGTGTGTTGGATGGATGGATGGATGGATGGACGGATGGATGGATGGATGGATGGATTGAGGAAAGGAAGGAAAATTACCAGCATTCTTGTCAACTCTGCCTTTTTTGGTGGGGGAGGGGGGGGGATTAGATTTGTGTTGAAACACGCGTCCATGAAAGTGGATCTGTTTTAGATCTTCAGGCAGGGACCTTCCAAGTCTAAGCTTAAGACACGAAATGACAGGTGGTCTAAAGTTTATTATCAGTTATGTATTTGTGTGTAGATACACATGTCGTCTAGAAAAGTTGCATGGTGACTAGTCTTGCTCCATGTAGTCTTGCTACACCTTTACAGGGTTCCCACAGTCATGAAATCCCTAGAAATAGGTTTGGAAGGTTTGGAATTTAGGGTCCTGGTGGAAAAATATTGGCCTATGCATTGTTTTTAGCTATTCATTTACCGAACGGCCTGTGTGATTTCAGCCTGTGACAAAAATAACAGATCTACAAGCTCACAATGTGCTGCAGCGTGATCCTATGCCCTAGGATAGGGGCGGCTGTGGCTCAGGAAGTAGAGCAGGTTGTCCAATCCATGGGTCGGCGGTTCGAATCTCGGCTCCTCCTGTCTACATGTCGAAGTGTCCTTGGGCAAGACAAATTGCTCCCGACGTGCTGGTTGTGCCTTGCAGGGTTTCTGCCACAATCGGTGTAGGAATGTGTGTGAATGGGTGAATGTAATGCACTATGTAAAGCGCCTTGAATAAAGCCACTATATAAATGCACCATTTACCATTTAGGATAGGTGGTGTAGCAAATAATTTGGCACATTCCCCACACTGTATTTTATTTTAATCCTGGTTGCTGCAGTTTTATTCCCATTACTCTTCCTGCATTGCATGCTATGTAATCAAACTCCAACCCCTAAAAGAATATCTTTAAATAACTATTGTGATGGTATTCTTTGTATAATGAAAAGGTTTTTCACCACAATGTCAATAATTAAAGTGCTTGTAGTATAGTTCAGTGTGCAAATTCCTTTATATGACTTTCACAGTTTAATTAGTGAGCGACTGTAAGGGAGTAGCAGGCGTGTTGCCAACATGAGTGAATAATTGCATGGGGACTTGTATTGTCTTATTGGTTTTTCATTATGTTTTCATATCAAGTTTTCAGACACATAACGGCAATTAATTTTATTTGGATCTATCCATGGCTGAGTGTGCTACTTTAGTGGGGCTGTACAGTATGGATGCTGAGGAAGTAGTCCAAATTGGACTTCAGTAAAAGTAGTAATACCTATATATGTAGACAAATCTGTAGATGCAAATCTTCAAAGTACCGGTAACTCATGAATACTATAATACTCGACAAACTTCAAGCCAATACAGAAGCTCTATTTTGTGCTTTGCCTGAGTCACCACTGTGACTGTGTGGTGTGATGTGTTTCCATGTGTGTACTGTTCTGTATGTCTGTGTGGTCCATTCACGGTAGTGCCAGTGTATTCCAGCTGTCTTTTTGGAAAGTGAGATATTGACAATGGGGTGAATCACCAAACTGTCCATTTGGATGTGTGACTAAGTTGTAAGTTTTCATAATTACGTATGGAGCTGTCTGTGTGTACGACTATGAATAGGAGTAACGGTGTCGAGGCATGGCTGATCCTGGAGAGGATCCTCTGCTTCTCGTTGTCCTAGCAGGTATAGCTAGACTATCTGATGGATGACTCATGGCAGATAGGATTTCATTAGCCGACATCAGACCTTGCACAGAATAGAGGAGCCATTGATTTTCACCATATCAGCACTGAGAGAAAGAGAGAGAGAGTGAGAGTGAGAGAGAGACGAAGAGAGAGAGACAGACTGAGACTCTGCATGTCAGCAAAACTGAAGCTTGAAAGCACAATACGCACGTGTCATCTCAATGTCCACTAAGACACCGGAGAGGGAAATTGAAGGGGAGCGTGTTGTTTGCTACATCATTGGGAAGAATGTCATTGTAGATGGTCAAGCATGGTTCATGGGTGTTCCCTTTGCCTTCACAATTAACGCTTTATTTATATGTCATACTGCATCGCACAAGCCTTATGACGAGAGCCATATGACTACTAATGGTAAACAATGCAGTTTGAAATGAGTCAAACAAAGCTAGATGGGTAACAAAGGTTGAATGCCATGACAGCAGAGTGAACAGACTACAGACTTTATCAAGTTCAGACACTTAGGGAGTTCATGTGAAATATAAAACCATGTGGTTTTCCTTGTTATTTACTGGAGGGTAAGAGTAGAGATGAGAGTGACACCGAAAGAGACAGCGATTGATAACCCAGCCTTTTCCTTGGCCATCACTGTAGACATCTCTATCAGAGTGCTAGTCTCTGCAGCGCTGGCAGGAGAAGCAGCTTGGATCCAGACGATGAATCAGTAGCCAAGATTATTTGTACACTACTGCTTTGGATGGCACAGCTACTAGAATGTTGCGCAGCTGTGGCGCGCTCGTGTCTTAACGCCATGCAGTCCGTGTTGTGGTTTCTCCGTGTATATCGTGTGTTCGAGTGAAACACAGACAAAAAAAAGTACATTTTGAACGAAGGCAGACAGCGTTGTGTCCTTGGTCACTGACTGTGTTGTTTCCCGTTGTTCCGCGTTGTTTTTTTCCATCTGGGAGTAAGAGGGCGACAGAGATAATCCAAGTGCGTGTTCTCCGTGCTGGGTACTTTTACTTTCACTTTCAACAACACGGATCGACAGTCTGCTGCTTGTAGAAAAGGTCATCTGTGATTGGTCAGTAGTCGCAGACACCCGCTGCGATTGCTCAGTAGTCGCAGACACAACGCTGGGTTGAAGACGCAGAGGTAACGTCAGAGGGCGTATCGTGGCTACAAAGCACATGCGTAAACGGCCCTTCCGTCACGTCACGGCCAATGACTTGGCCACTGGGACTGGCGCACAAAGTTGTGCTCTCCATGGGCACAAATATTGGGTCACGTGGAATTCTCCCAAATGTAATAATGGATAGATGAGTGGCATGGAGGGAAGGAAGCACGTGATCTGTGTTTGACCTCACTGCGTTGCAAATACATGATGTACACTAAAGTGTGTCCCACCTGCTCCCGCTTTTAGAACTTTCAAAATTGTACAATAGGAATCTTTTTTTTTAAAGTTCATCTACAGGGTTCATTTTGAGGTTTGGCAGTCGTACTTTTTGCGAAAATATTCGTACCGGTATATACCAATTGCAATACCAAGGATTTAGGCCTACGTGACTTTCACTTGGGCGACTTTCACTGGGCGACTGTGGCTCAGGAGGTAGAGAAAGTCGTCCAATGATCCGTGGATCGGCGGTTCGAATCCCGGCTCCTCCTGTCTACATGTCGAAGTGTCCTTGGGCCAGACACTGAACCCCAAATTGCTCCCGATGTGCTGGTTGGTACCTTGCATGGCTTCCTCACCAATCGGTGTATGAGTGTGTGTGTGTGTGTGTGTGTGAATGTAATGCACTATGTAAAGCGCCTTGGATAAAGGCGCTAGATATATAAATGCACCAGTTACCATTAACCACTTGAGTGTAACATTAAGACTTACAGTTGCCAATGAGGAAACGATATGTCAGTATCCTCAACAGATACGCTATTGTCCCCCCAACCACTCAAGTGAGACAACTCCCATAACAGTGTTTCTAGTTTAGTTTTATGGCAAGCAGAATGATTGAGCTTCTCAGGCTGTTCAGGGTTGACTTGCCCTGGAGACGAGTACACGGCAGCAAATACAGGATGTTTGACAAGTTCTTCTCCTCCACCCATGCTGTTGGCCATTCTTCTCTCAGCAACGCAGAGAACATTTACTTTTCTAACCCCTGTGGCGAGTCATGTAGAGCCATAGCACATCACTCAACTGTCTGCAAATGGCTTTTATGTGCAGTGCCGTCATGGCTTTATATAGTGGAGTTGGTTGAATTATACTGAGGATTCAGATTAACATTATCATTACGGTATCTTTTCCCGTAATGTTCAAAACGGGTGTTCTTTACATATTTGATTTGTTGAATATATATTATGATGGTGATTGTGATGATGAACTCTAGCTCTAATTTACTGACTATACCACAATTACTTTCTCAGTGAAAATACCCATTAGGGAACAAAAAGAAAACACCTGTGTGAACCGAGTAGTGCAGGCTGCTCTACAACATCGCTGGCTGGCTGCAATTATCGTTATAGTGCTCAGTGTGAATGGCCCTTTTAGGCTGCTCAACAGTACCACTTTAGTGTCCCCCAGCGGTATTGCAGCAACAGACGGACAGACAGTCAGAGTGGGAGAAGGGAGTAAAGTGGAAGTTAGCCAACAAAGGCCCCAGGCTGTCTTAGCCATTTATTCTGTCTAGTCCAATGATAGAATTCTTGGCTTGTGTGTCTGTGCTAGTGCTTAAGGGCTGCTTTCTGTAGCAGGGCCACACCACTATTTGTTGTGAAGGAATGTCCTGTGATGAACACCTTGTATCTTCTCTCACAACATACCATAGTTCTTTAACCCATTTAGACCTATATATACGTTGTTTTGCCTTAAATGCTGACTGGACCCTCTGTGTCACATACACCTCTGTGTCTCATGTATAGCAACATCATTTATTTGGTATTGTCTTAATAGGAATTTGAAGGTTTTCAGAAAACCTTAATGTTATTCTTTAGGAGGCGCTCAGTGTATTTTTAAGTGGTGCAACCACTTCATCAAGTAGCGATGTGCGTCCGTCCGTATGTCTGTATGTCCGAGCACGAATGTCTGTCCGTCCGTATGTCTGGCTGTATGTCCGAGCACGGATGTCCGTCCGTCTGTATGTCTGTCTCTGTGTCTGTATGTTTTTTTGCCTTTTTACATTAACCTGAAATATGTAAGAAATATGCAAATAAAATGTATATACATGTGAGTATGTATGTTCATAGTGTGTGTGTGTGTGTGTGTGGTATACTGTTCGCACACACGCACGCACGCACACACACACAAACGCAGAGTATACTGCATGTGGTATTACTTAATTTAGTGGGGTTTTAAAAGGCATTAAGAGTGATGAACTGATGGTGTGTTTCCTCAAAGTGGTTCCAGAGACTCGCTTCCTTGCCAGAACCCAACGGCAGGCCGACTTGCGGTCCTGTGGACAGTATACTTTTATTTGAAGAATGTGACACTGTCTGGGAGGAGCTCCAAACTGGGACTTTTAATATATAAGGCTCGCCTTAATGGACCAAGGACACCCAGTGCATTCCACTGCCAGCCAAAACGGACCAAACCTATAATCTGGGTGCGAGCGAGAGCAGGAGGGGCAGGGTGGAGCGGGGCTAGGGGTCTGCCCCGAGCTAGACTGAACTCACAGTTGATTTACGGGAGGGAGCGAGGAAGATGAGATCCACAGGAATTTAGGCCAGCTTTTTACAATCCAGTCAATGTCAGCGATGAGAGTGGCTAGTAGCAAATGAGAAGGGGCAAATGAGAAAGGATATAGGGGGGAGGGGGGAGACAATGTATTATGCCTGTAAAGATGGAAGAAAGTAAGAAACCCTTCCTTGCTGAGTCGTCACGCTGTCACTTTATAGCATCTCCTCGGGCTGGGCGAGCTTTGGCACTGATGACATTCTTCTAACCGCCCACCCCCTGTCCTCGTTTTCCTAATTGTTTTTCACAAACACTAATTTCCTGTACTCCCCGGGGACTGAGAGGGAGAACGTGACCTGGCTGGCTGTTGTCTCTGAGGCGCCGATACCTATCAGCTCTCCGTGAGTGTGCTCGCTTCTGAATAGGACAGCACGTGTGCACACACACGCACACGCACAGGAACACACAGGAGGGAACACCTAGCTCTCAGCTCTACGTGCGCTGTGTAGAAAAACACATTCTTTGATGTCTACAAAGAATGTGTTTTTCTAGCCTGTGCCTTCTATTTTCTTTCTCATCTGTCTCAAATCTCTTTGCTTTCCATGCGCACACATGCACACTCTCACTTCTCTCACTCTTCTTAGTTGTCTAAGCAAATCAGATGGCTGCTGTGAGAGAGAGGAAGTTGTATGAGAAAAATGGTGGCAGAGCTTGTAGCATCCCCCTCTCTCTCTCTCTCTCTCTCTCTCTCTCTCTCTCTCTCTCTCTCTCTCTGCTCTGTGTACGGATCTCTGCAGTCTGCACTGCAGTCGTTCCTGGTTGGTGACCTGGTTTTAGGCAGCATTACAGTAACTGTTCTACGAAACATCAACTGACATCACATGCTGTGTGTGCGCTTAATAGTGAATAGGCACTAACTGCTACTCTCAGTAAATAAATGCAGCTCTGATCTACTCCTCCTGACCGAGTGGATTTTCAAACAGCATTCCCATTCCCAGACTCTTTCCTACGCCGTATATCTAGTGTACAAAAATAAACCAACTACTGTAGATATTATGTTCCCAAAGTAGTAGTGCTAGCATTTGAGTCATGCTGACCTATAGGGACATCACACTGTGATTTATGGGCATATCCGACTAACAGAGCTTGAGGGAAGGTCCATGTAAGTTATAAATTAGCCTATGGTCTTGTGGGATGCACACACACATACTGTGTATTGTAGAGCGCTGTGTGTGCGTGTGCCAAGATAGCCTATCTACAGGCTCTACCTCCAAATGATAGACATTTTTGAAAAGATTTGCCTACGTATAACGACGAGATAGGGTTGACGGCCTTCCCTACCATTACGTGAATGTTTGTGCAAACACACGTGGAGCCATTCAAACGCAGCCTGGAGGAGCGGTGTGGAAGGGGGGGGGGCGGGGGTGGAGAGAAAGACGGGGAGAGTGGAGAGGAGACAAGGGCAAGTATCACTCGAGCTTCCCATCTGCTGCGTGTTTTCAGATGTTGAGCACTTCTGTACTGTGTTTTGAGCAAGCAAGAAAAAATAGATTGCAGCTCCGTGTGAATCAATGGACTGCTGATAAATATTGTGAAATATAATGTATCTATGTTTCCAGGTGTTGGAACAGAGCCATCTGATTTAATAAGCTGATAATAGATAAGTGCACTGCAGGTTGCTCCTCCGCTGCTTCCCGACATACTTTAAAATTCATCCGAATATAACATGAACTTGATCTTGGATATGATGTGATTTGTCTTTCTGCCCCTATGAAGATAAAACGATTGCAGGGGACGGGGTATGTAGAACCACTGGTGAAGTCTCGTGTTGTGATTCATACAGTCCAGTCTCTTGCCAGCTAGGGGTCTAGGGGGTGGGATGAAAGCCATTTAAGTGATTGGTTGCTTGGTGCAATGGCACTGACTGACAATTACAATTTGGCATTGAGCCGTGTACTCGTGTAATGCATTGAGATTTGAAGGACACACCACATACTACCCAGTAGAGGAATTATACTACTTGTACTCTTGACATAATATCATAATATCATAAAGAATGACTGTACACTAACATCATGACACAATATGTCTGCCGTAACATTGATTTACCATTTCATCGCAAATTCAGTTGTAGAAGCTAATCTGGTCTCTTTTTTTCTTTCTTCGGTTACTTTTGTATGTTTTCAGTTGGCGGCAACTCCCTATGCCAGAAAAAGCGGTGTTGGGATCCAGTCTAAGCCATAGTAGACAGGTGACCCTGTTTACCCTCCTAATGTACACTAGCAAAACACAAGTTAAGATCTGTGTTGAATTTACTATCTGCAATCAAATTTACCTTTTATCCTCTGGGTCCACAGGGGCTAGAGAAGATGGTTTTATCCACTTCCTTTTCCTGTTTATGGGTTGGACTCCGATGTAATTTCAGATTTTAGAAAAATGTAAGGCGGGACTGCACGACAGAACATTCTGAAGAAGATTCTGTCAAAAACCTTTTCTGTGATTCTGTCATCATAAAATATACTGTATTCATTTCATGGTTTAAATATCAAATTAAATCAATCCATTTATAGGTTTGTTTCAACCCCCCCTAACCATACCTTTGGTACTAATAGAGCTACAGTATTCAACTGCATAAATGGAAAATAAAACAACTCCTTGTTTACATACTGTACATGTGTCTGCTGTATCCAGGAATCCTCAATCAGATTTGAGAGAGAGAGAGAGATGTACAGGCATGTTGTGAGGTTACCCTGGATAGAACATATGATGATGCCATTAGATCCAAGGACACTAAATCTATTGGCAGACTTTATGAAAGCCGGTCACGCCACAGCAGATCTATCGTGTATGGTTATAGAACAAGTTAAGAAATCCAGAAGAGGTGATTTAGACACCAAACTTGTTTTGTTAACCTGGGTGGTATGAATGAAGTACTACCAATATGAACCATTTATTGAATATTGTTCTGTGATTTAATAGTTTTTTTTTTTTTTTTTAAACGTCCTCCTGAGTAACATGTTTATATTTGACATGGTCTGTACAATGTATGATTTCAGTAATTGTTGCCACCGAAGGTGGAATGGAATCGTGTATTTCCCGGCAGTGTGTCGGGCACCATGCGCGTGGTTGTCGGGCACCATATACACTTCTCGCCCTCAGGCGTCTTACTGGTTAATACATACAGTAGTGTGTAATCCTGTATAACCATAGGTCATTTTGATTTGTAATGTTATGTCCACAGCGCATCCACTATTGCCATGGTGATAATATCTTTGATTAGTTGCCTGGATGAATTTCGAGCCCTATAAGATTAACTGTCTGTGATTCATTCATACAGCACTGACAAAGGTCCTATGAATGAAACATTTGCTGCTGTTTTGCACTTTCACTTTGAGCACAGAGCACTGTATGAGCATGATAAATAAAATACACATTTCTTTTCTTAGTCTCTGTCTAAGGATCATCCTGCAAGTTTTTTTTTCCTGTTTTTCTTTGTTTGTGAGACCACCCAAACATGCTCACTGTAACACTTGACTGGAGTTCTCACTCCTCTGGCCAACTGTGACAATATTCATATTCACTATCCACAGTTTCACTATTCACATATTCACTCTTCTTCACTATCCACAGATAACTTTGTCAGTGTACTAACTATAACTATAGGTTATTAGCTGAAGCATTTTTATGTCAATAATTAGCCTTCCATATACCAGATACTGTATAGCTGCTTCGCAATGCCTATTTAATGTTGTGAACACAGTTTCTTCTTGATGAGAAAGATTTTGTTCATTCTTATTTTTTATAAGCAACACAGAGACCTAAAGGGTGTTCAAATCAACAACCTGACAAATGGCGTTAGGTGGTTTCCTTCCCTCCCGACGATGACAAAATATTTCATTGACTGGAGTCCCATGTTGTGAATTGATTGATTGGCTCTTTTCGCCAAATGTTTGCTCTCAGAATAAGGACGTTATTGTTCATGTAGTTAAAAAATCACACCGGTGTGAAGTGAGCGGTGCAACTGTACCATGTGGGGGTCCCCTGGGTGTCCCCGCAACATCCAGACCCCCAGGAACACGTCCAGGGGAGCAGCCCGATTCCGGCAAGCAGCCCGATTCCGGCAAGCCGCCCACGTCCGAAACCGTTCATAAATGACAGAGTTACCGTGTGGGGGTCCCCGGGGAGTCCCCAGGGAGTCCCCGGAACATCCAGACCCCCAGGAATGCGTTCAGGGAGCCAGCCCAGTTACGGCGTGCCTTCCCACGTCCGAAACGGTGGAGAAATGACAGAGTTACTGTATGGGGTTCCCCGGGTGGGGGGTCCCTGGGGACAGGGGGGGTCCCCGAAACAAGTCTTTCGGCGTGCTGCCCCGCGTAGCAAACAGTCGAGAAATGACAGAGTTACGGTACTATAGGAGTTCCTGGGGGGTCCCCGGGGGGTCCCTGGGATGTCCAGAGTTCCAGACCCCCAGAAACACGCTCAGGGGCCGGCTGGGTTGGGATGTGTCGGCCCGTGTCTTAAACTGTTGAGAAATGACCGAGTTGCAGTGTTGTATGTTTTGGTACTCATACACGGACGGACGGACGGACGGAGACAGACATACATACTATACATACACACATTGCTACGTAATGGAGCGGTTAGGCACCGCTCAAAAAAATCATGTCACTTCATGTCAAAAAGGTTGCCTACCCCCTGCTCTACACCATCTTGGGCGTCTTCA
>OOFJ01104871.1:0-14275 GCA_900323375.1 Benthosema glaciale
AGAGAGAGAGAGAGAGAGAGAGAGAGAGAGATGAGCAAGGGCTAGCAGAGGTGACAGCAGAGATTACTACATAACATAAATGTACAATAAGCTATAATCTACAGAGTGCTAGTCAACTTATTACTGTACAGCGATTATGTCTCTCTGCTGAAGAACAACACTGTGCACACAAATCAAAACAAACATGTATGAGCTTGCTCTACTGTACACACACCTATGTGCTGTCTAATGACTTTTCTCATGCACTCACACACGTCACACACACACACACACACACACACACACACACACACACACACACACACACACACACACACTGTACAAACACATATGCTGTACAAACACATATACTGTACAAACATACTGTGCACTATGTACAGTACACACACCCGCGCAGACACACACATACAAACTGGCACGCGCACACAAGCTCGCTTACACACTCACTCACAAGACACACGCAAAGTCTCAACAAGCTGTGACAACTGGCCGAGGAATGCGGCTTCTAACCCCCAACTCACAAGGTCTGGAATTTCTCCGGTGTGGAATCAGGTGTGAAGACGTTAAGGAGGCAGATCACCTTCAGGAAAAAAAACAGCAAGAGCAGAGTCGTGTTGTCATTATCATATTCTTATAAAACAAGGTGACTTGTTGCAAAAATATCAAGCACTGTATATCTAATGTCTAATGTCGGGCGAAACCTTATATGTCCAAAATCATAATTTTCCTGTAAAAGAACCTGTGTTCCAATGAATGGATCCAATGTATGTATACTATTTAGTCACAATCTCTTGTTAATACTTTCTCATCGTACTTTCTCGTGTCCCTATTTTGGGCATGTCTTAACAAGTAAAAATGTTCAACATTTTCCAACATCATAATAGTAGGAAATAGAACTACAAGCTGACAACACGTTGTGGCGAGTTGGGTAGACCAGATTATTTATTTTCAGGCTCAGCAACATTGCACACCACCTGAAGGTTAAAAGGTCAGTGGCAGTGCCCACCACCTGAAGGTTAAAGTGTATAGGCCTACATCGTTCATCTACATCGCGTAAAATGTGCTCTCAGACTGAATAATTATTAGCCTATTGCTTTAGACTTGTTTCAATGAAACGCAGTTAGTCTCTCTGTTGTCAGTATTTGGTTTTCAGTGAAAACAATGAAGCATGCCGGTTGCCACAACACACAACATGAGCCTTTGACAATGGAGTGTAAATCAACGTCACTGAAGGTTGTAGATTATTGGACCTCAAACTATTCCTCTGAATAAAAGGATGACGATCGTAGCAGCCGGCAACCTCTACATACTGAAATCATGTCAAAACACTGAGTGACATGATTTAGTAGGATGAGTGGGCAGTTAACATCTTTGTACAGCCACTGCGTCCCTCCTGGTTATGAGATTAATGTTGTCGCTTAGAAACGCGTACTCAGCTGTGGGAACAATGTCACTTGTAAATAGGGTGACCAGATCCAAACTGTTCATTTGAGGGACATATGCATTGCATGTGTGGGACAAGTGGGGAAGCTTCATTTGAAATATAGCAAAAATAGCACATCTACAAGCATTGTAGAGCTTGTAGATCGGCTATTTTTGATACAACAGTAATATGCAATGTGGCCTTCTGGAGTGAGTGTGGAGATATAGTGGCACCATGCACTGCTTTAGCCTATAGGGGACTTAAAAACACACCTAGCAGGAAAAGAGACAATGAGAAACCTTTACAACAGAAAGCCAACTATTAGGGGACTATAACTATTAGGGCGTTAAAAACACTGATGCCTGTCAGTCACAAATGGGGACAGGGTCTCAATATGTGGGATGCTTGAAAAGTATTTGAAATGAGGGACTGTCCCACGCAAAGATGGACATCTGGTCACCCTACTTGTAAACAGAGCTCTTTGCAAGTTTTATTTTTTACTGACTGGCCTTTAACATACTTAAACTACTCAATGAAGACACAAAGGGGTTATATTTTCCACCGACGAGCATTATAGATGCACAGTACGTTACCCCGGTATATGTGGTGTTGTCCCATGACCCCTGTCTAGGTCCCAGACCGCAGAATCAGAGTTAATGTAATGATAATAATGTAGACCTTATTAATCCCCCAGGGAAGTGAACGTGGAACCATCTGTTTCCCAGGCAGCCTCTCTACCCATTCAGATATTGCCTCCCCAGAGTCTCCCCCCTCGAGGCGCCCCATAGTGATGTGTAATGAATCCACGGAGCCTGGCTGGCATTGCAGCGATACTTTGTAGCAACTTATTCCAATGTGGTGAGGAGTGAGGACAGTCTGATCATGTTGCAGGGGGTTGTGGATGTGTACAGACAGACATACTTATTTGAAGCATTATGTGGCGCTCTGTTATAATTATACAGAAATTGGTTAATATAATATTTTTTCACCAATCACCAATCACATATGGTAATTTAATTGGGAACTTTTAATCTTCTACTTTAGATCCACTACACTACATTACACACGACAAAACTTGCTATCATCTCTGAATCTACGTCGCTGTCTATGGTTTTGATCAGAACGGCAATGTCCTGTCCTAATTTCTGACATAACCAAGCATCTCGGCTGGAATATTAACGCTTCTAAAGAGAGATCAGATGATAGCGTGAAGCAATTGAACATTACACCTCTTAGTTTTGGGGGGAGGTTAGGTTTATATTTTGAAGAACCTGGGGCATAAAAAGTGTTAAAGGCATTGTTAGTATGCTACTTTGCCCTGTGTTTACATAGCAAAAAGTAAAAATATAGTTTTACCAATTAATTCCCTCTATACCATCAGTTTTCAGCCACTGGAGTAGTCAAGGGTGAGGGCATTTACCTGCAGAAACATATTGCATACTTGCAGTATTTTTGGTATACAGGATATTGTTATGCAACCAAAATGTAAAAAAACAAAATACAGCAAGTTGGCGGCAGGTAAACACCACCACAGTACTCCAGTGACTGATAGTGATATCAGTCAGGAAAAGATGAGTATAACATGTATTTATTGTTTTGTAATGTAACATAATGGCAAAGACATACTAGAAACACATACTAGAAAAAAGAGCAAATACATGCACAGATCCTCAACCCAAACTTGGGTTGAGCTGAGTCAACTACTGAGCTGGGTATTTTACAAGAATAAAAATGAAAACACTCCGATGCTATATAACTGATGCCTTTATTGCACCAAAAATGTTGACGTTTCGAGCACAAGGCTCTTCCAGCATACTATGCCTTTAATTATTGCTTATAAGGGCCCCAACTAACTGGATATGGCTTTGATTTATTTGCGCTAGCCCCTCAAATAAATGCCCGGCTTTCCGGGTTTGTGTAAACACAAAGCAAATTGTGATTGGCCAGAATGAGATGATATATAAGGATGTATGATCTAAAAACATAACAATAGAAAAGGAACGGTATTGGACATACAAGGTTTCCACCCGACAGCAACGATATGACACAGATTAAGAGCTCAGTCCCGGAGTCCGGAGCTGACTTCATTCATATCCTGTGTTCCACCACGTTGCCCAGGGACTTACATTGTCATGCTGTATGTGTCGCAGCAGCCTGAGCTCCCTGTAGGCTCGCTTGGCGTGGATGAGAGACTGGAAGGGTCGGGACAGCTTCTTAATGGCCACCTTCTCCTTGGACTGCTGGTCGATGGCAGAGCTTTAGAGGCCAAATGACAACAATCTGCATGTTATTCATTCATCTTTTCACACTCCCCCTTACACATTTTGCAGAATTATGGCAGGCAGCACAGTTTTAAGGCATTGTAGACACCGACTGCCTGTGTGTGTGTGTGTGTGTGTGTGTGTGTGTGTGTGTGTGTGTGTGTGCGTGCGTGCGTGCGTGCGTGCGTGCGTGCATGTGTGTTGGGATAACACTTGCTCCTCACGTGAACACGCATCAGCTAGGGTTAGGGCTACAAATAACATATCAAACAAGACATTTTCTGTTTTATTGATTAATTGATGCTTATTGTCTGCAATTGACTGGACCTAGACAAGTCTTTTAGCTTGCCAAAATGCCACGCCGTTTTTTCTGGAAATATACTTTTACAGCTCATATTGTTGTATATAAACAAACGTGTCGTGGGATGAATTGAATGCATAGGGCCATAATGGGAACAAGCCCCCCTTTTAGCAGTATTGTATAACTGTATAACTATTAACTATTGTACCTATATTATTCAATGAATGAATGAATGAATGAATGAATGAATGAATGAATGAATGAATGAATCAATCAATCAATCAATCAATCAATCAAGCAATCAATCAATCAATCAATCAATCAATCAATAATTTAACCCTGACTTATTTTTGGGTTGGGTCACTTGGGTGAGGTCAAGATGGGGAGAGAGAGAGAGAGAGAGAGAGAGAGAGAGAGAGAGAGAGAGAGAGAGATTCTTGCCTTATCTGCAGACCTGCATCGACTTGCTAGTTTGGCCTCAAGCACAATAGCGCTTCTGTTATCAGCGGAGCTTATAGCCTACTCCTCGGATTGCATGTTAGCTTACAAGACAGGTAGCTATGCACACTTCAACTAGGCAAATACATCATTTTTGGCCATTTGGGGTTACAGCAAACGCGACATTTTTATATTCCTGTTTAATTATCAATGCAAGTGCAACGAAATTATACAGACTTAATTAGCAAATAAGACACTTTGCAGTTTGCACCACTCATTTAGTATTAAATCACCCATTTTACACCGAGGGCGAGGGTGAACCTCCACTCTCGGGGTTAAATTAGGATATAACACACTGGTGATCGTGAATGTGCTTGGCCGGTTTCTCTGGCTGGGTATAAACTCACCACACCGTCCCGTAGGCGCCCGATCCGACCGCTTTCAGTGCCGTGTACCGCTCTGGGACGTCCCACGTCGTCTTCTGGATCTCCAGCCTGTGGTAACCGGGTGGTGTGGGTGAGTCCTTCACGGGGGACGACGCCATTGTCCTCGAATATTTATGTAAAAAAATATATATATCTGTCTACTCTGGACTGGTCAACATAAACGTTATAGTTCAATCTCAGTCCATGAAGTGTCAACCTGCAGGTGAGATGGTTAAAGGTAGGGTAGACTCAACTGTGGAGGGATCGGGTGACGCCCCCTCTCTCTGGCAAGCCAGCCCTCAATCTATTACACACACACACACTCACACACGCACACACTCTTGCACGCACGCGCGTCACGTGCGTAATTTATGATAACGTTGAGTAAAATGGTAGACTACACTGATGATTGATTTGATTCAGTCCGTCTTGTGTCTTGTCACTGTCAGTCATTGATGTTGAACGATCTGATCATGATCTGATAGGGTAGTGCAGACCAAACAACTACCGCGTGTGTAATCGACACATTTTAATGATTTGCTGCCTTTTCTGGCTGGGTCACCTATGTTGTCTTTAAGATGACCATTATCTGACTCCTGTGTCCTGTTTAACAGGTTTACCTAACCTTTGAGATGGTGTCCAGTGTCCATACAGGTTCTCAAACAGTTTAATGTTAAGCCTGTATAGAACCCAAACCAAAAAGTGCTTTTTGCTGCAATTTCGCCAGGCCTGCACCTGAATGGTAGCAGCAAAGGGCATACCATACAGTCAGAAAGTTGAGAAAATCACAGGGAAGTGAGTACATTCCTTATATTGACCTAGGGGTCAGTGTATTTCAGTAATATCAGCAAGCCAATAGCCCTACACTTTACTGGTGAATCAGCAGTAAAGTGTCTTGCTGTTATTCAGCAGTGCTGATAGAAACTATACATAAAACATTTTTATGAATCCATCCTCCTCCTGAGCTGTATGGAATAACTAGGCCTACACCTTAGTATTATTGTTGATACATTAAAATGAATCTTGTAAGATTCATTGCAAGAAGGACAATCAAGTCCTTTTGTATCTGCCATTTCCTGAAAGAAAATGCCATTTTCTTTGTGGATTTTGAAATGAAAATGAAACCACTATTGTGTCTTAATTCCTTTAATTTAGGTTTCTGGTTGTCTCGTTCCATTTCTAATAGCCTACACATCACTGTAATGCAACATTGTCTCAATGTGATTTCCCTGTCGCCTTGCATTATTTGGTACGCTACATGTGTTCAACAATGATTTAATTCATGATTTTATTTAGACATACTGTGTTATGGTTTTGTCTGTAGTCCACGTACTAGGATATTTATTATTGAAATAATATTTAGCATAATGTTGCATTAGGATGTGTCTCATTCACATTTGAGCATTGTAAGGGCCTGTAGAGCATTTGTAGGCACATGTGTAATTGTGTATCTATATGTTAATTGTCATAGGCCTATGTATTGTGATGGTGTAGAAGCTATATGTTTTGGCTATCTGTGTAAATCTATGGTCTAGCCATATAATTTCACCTTTTTACGTGTAGGGAGGTTGGAGGCACAGGTGTGGTCAGCCTAGGCCTCGGGCATCACACTGTGTTAATCTAGGCCTATAAATAACTCAAATTCTCAAACAGTACATTGCAGTATACATCACACTCTCAAGAGGTACAAATATGACCAAAGTCAAAGATTCCAAATGCTTTGTTTACATTTATGCAGAAAATAAGGTCTGTGTGGTTATCATAAACGTTATAGTTTCGCAAGCATACCATACAAGAGCTCAACTGTGAATACTAAGGCTTTCCTTCATGTGCCCATTTTACGTAATACGATCTGCGCGTGTTGAAGATTATCTTGTTGAACGAAACCTGTAGATAATAACATAAGCCTTTGTTTGTTACAGAGCTTATTTTCTGAATTATCCCTGTGTGAACCCATGGCGGGAGAAGGCCTAGTTTGGACTACAAAAAGATGGCCTGTATAAACCGATAGGCTCTGTGCATACAGTAACTGCAGTCCCAGGTTTCCAGAAGGTAATAGTATAATCCGTTTCCTGTTCCGGTTCAGTTTCCCATAGTTTTTTTATTGGTTCGGCTGTAGATTTGCACCAGAAAAACATTAAGATGTCATACACATATCTCTGCTGCCGGATAGAAACCACATAACTCCAAAATGTTCATTTTTCAGGAAGTGCAAAACCTATTTTGAAACAAGGCAAAATGACAAAGGCTAAGTTGACCTTTGGGGAAACCAAAACCGTAGTTTCTGCACTTTGGCTTTGTAGGGCAGAGTTGGCCTGAAGCAATAAGACAGATACAGGTCAAAATATTCTGACTGACTACTTCGTGGAATAAGATATACAGTAAATGTAAGCAACTATCATGTAGTCTACAATCTATCTCAAGTAGTCAACATACAAAATGAGACCTATATACTGTATGAGAATCAGCCTTGTTGTTTAACCAGATGTGAATACAGTGCAATTACTGATAAACATTGAATTCCAATACACAATATTCAATTAGCCTGCAGGTCTTGTTTGCTGCCACTTCCTAAAATGTGTACGCCAGCACCATCTGCTGGCCTGTGGTTTAATGAACAAGATAATCTAACAACAGATGATATGTTATATTTATTTTATATTAGTGTTTTCTCATTACTGATGGTTACATTTACACCAAATGGTCAAAGCCCTAATTTGGTTGAAGCCCAAACACATACCCAAACACCATTATTATGAAAACTTCAAAAAAAATATGACAATATAAATTGTATTTATGTGGTCAACTGGTCATAAATTAAAGCAATTAATCATTCCAGTTTCAAGAAAGAGGAGTCACCTCATCTTGTTTACATTTATGACATATATAATAAAGTATTCAATCAATCCAAAACCACTAAGGACAACAATGCAGAAATTACTAAGGAATTCCCAAAACACAAATTGATAAATGAATGATATTATATCATTAATTAAATCACTTCTTAACATAACATGACTCATACATGAGTAAGAGTTAAATCAGTGCTAGAATAAACGGCAATAACAAAAAGAATATCGCACAGGCTTAGGGTAACCTTTGAATGAGAGAGAAATGTGTGTGATGATGATATGAATCAATGAAATCATTCAGTGTCAGAAAATAACCCACATTAACCTTTAGTTTACAGGTTAATTTGGGTCATTTTCAACACTCTGAGGACTTGTGTGGGTTAACATACAAATTCTGACTGTACATCTGAATGACCAGAGAAGTATAGCTGTCAACTGCTAATCCATTGCCTGTTTAGCTGCAACAGAGTTAAACATACCTGGGTGGTGAAGGAGTGCACATCCACATCTAGTCACAATGTCCAGATTACCAGTATTCTTGTAGACAGTACAATGGAAATCAAATTCATATACGATTACGAATGTCTCGTATCACACAGGTGATACCTGTTCTTGGTGTCATGACTCATGAGTGTCCATGTGGCCCTCTGTGGACAAAATAAATCATTGTGATATTCAAACCAAGGTCATACCAAGGTCAGGCATTTTGCGATATTGCAGTTAAAGCTATATCAGATCCTATAGTTATGAAACTAAACGTTTAGTATGTCATGTTTATACCTTGTGCAGGTCCAGTTGGTCCTTACACACCCCCAGCGAAGCCGTTAGGATCTTGATTCACAGAAACGACAGTGAGAAATCAGAAGAAAACAATTAGCATTTATCATGTTCAGTTAACCCATTTAGACCTGAAAACGATGCTAAAAATGTCTTCCAAATACTGAAAGTTTTCTGAAAAACCCTTATTTCTATGCTAGTAGTTCTCAAATAATGAATCTCAAGGACCCCAAAAATCATCTGTAATTGGCCCCCGACCCTCTTCTGAAAGTATGTTGTTCCAGAGACACCCCCAGAACCAAAGATATGAGTTAAAAACGTTCGCTCTGAAACAATATATATTCAAAGATTTGCGGCACATTTTCACGATTTTTCAAAAGTAGCAAACCTACAAGCTTGTAGATCTGCTATTTTTCAATAGCTAAAGCATAACATAATGCTTGAAACACCAAAAAGGTTCCCGTCTAGAAAGGGTTTTAAATAGGTCAAACATGTATTTGTGCATTTAGAAACTCGTTCACTACCTTCCCTCCATGGACTGAGGTCGAAGGCAGGTATGTCGGCACACTTGGTGTAACCGGCGGACCCTCTGGGGCGGTACAGGAAGGGTTTGTCAGGAACCTCGGTGATGCCAGTGTTGTCACAGATAATGCGAGCGAGGGATGTATTCCGCAGGGACCTTCTCTGGTTTTCAGTGAAAACTCCTGGGTTCTCCCACCAATGTCTGAAATTGACATGTCAGGGAACCTTTTAGAACCATGTGAATGTACCAATGTGGCCAGAGTTGATGTCTGAAAACCAGAGGTTCCCAAACCATTCAGTTCAGGAACCAAAATGTAAATGATGTTCTCCTTGGGCTGCAAACGTATAAAAATGCATTATGCATTAACCACTTACATTATGAATTAACCACTCAAGCCCTATTTAATAATTAAAAAGCAATTAGCTGATCTACTACTTGAGCCAATAATTCAATGACCGCTGCAGTAGGAGACCAACATAAAACTTTTTTAAAAGAATAATATAAACTCCAAAACAACTCTTACAGTATCACTGATGAGCCTACTGATGACTCAGGTTCAAAAACTGTTTCAAATAAGTTTGCTCTTGTTATTGGTCTCCAATTGAATACAGTTAGTCAAATACTGGATTATTGGCTCAACAATGCAATAAAAACAAAAATCTCCAGTGTCAGTAATTGACAGAAGAAGAAATTTAAAAAAGGTCCTGAGATTCCCAAGCTATTGTTTTGGAGTAAACCTGTATTTCATGTCTGCTATGTAATTTCAGATAGTCCTCCATGTTTGTTTACCTGTCTCCCCGACGAATGTTCTGGAACTGTTTGGAGATGATGCAGGCAAACAGGGGCCCCGTTCTGCCACCAGGTACGAAGGGCTCGGACACTCCACCCAGCCACACATCAATGTTGTCAGGCGTGCCATAGAGGAACATAAGCTTTCTGGCCAACTCGTGGTTATTCAGTACTTCAGTCAGTTCTCTCAAAGTTTGGGGCTGTGATAGACCACAATACTTGCGCCATTTGTTGTAGCCTACAGAGAGAGAGAGAGAGAGAGAGAGAGAGAGAGAGAGAGAGAGAGAGAGAGAGAGAAAGCAAATATTGAGGAATTGCAGCATTTGTGAAAGTACTTTCTATCCTATGTTAAAAGTGGCTATAACGGAAGGGCATTGGCCAGACAGCCACGTCATTAGGACTCAGCCATAACCATAAACAAACCCAGGAGAGGAAATGTGTCTATGTCCATGTAGGTGTGCAACAGTTCAATTATTCAATTATTCAATTATAAAAAAAAACACATTTATCAGTGTGAACGTTACTGATCTACAAGCTTACCATGCGTAATCTTATACATCTATTTTCTATATTTTTGCACATGCCGCTGTGCAACAAAGAAAAGAAAATGTGTTTCACGATTATTTGATTACCGTAATCTGTAAAAGTAATTGAAAACAATCAATAGTGCAGCCGTACGTGCCTGCATGTCCGTGTCCACCACACCTGTATTATTCTGTACATGACGTGGAAGGTAGTGAAAAAAGAAGGCTGTACCAGGAAGTCCATGGTCTCTGCCTCTCTGTAGGTTGAGAGAGGCCAGGTCAGAGGCCAAGCGAGAGGAGAATTCAAAGAGTCGTTCCCTCATCTCGTCAGGCATCATATGGTCCTGTGTGTTCAGTTTGGCCTTGCGACCCACCAGTCCCCTCAGAATTGGGTCCACACCACCTACAGTATGGTGAACCAAAAGCAGTGTTGAGTTAAAAAAAAGAAGAAAAAAATAATAATAATAATCTGTGTTGAGTTCTGGGATACAATGTACCGTAGTTATTTAGTTCTTGTTAATATATTTCATTGGTTGAATGTTTATAAATCATACACTCTCTCTCTAGAGAGAGAGTTAGACTTAACCACTTTTAATGTTTCTATTAATTTGTATTAATAAATAGCAAAAAAGGAAGATCTATAAGCTCACAACGCGTCACAATGTAAATACTGTGAGCTTGTACTGTAGATCGTCTATTTTTGCTACGTTTGTGGCATACTGTTGTGTTGTGACAAAGTACGGCAATCATTTTCAAAGAAAACATACAAAGCTGGAATATGGAGATACGTTTCTGCCCGACAGCAACCCAGTTTCACATGAAATGAGTGCACCTAAAACATTTTAAGCTAGGAATGATGTCGGACATGGGCTGGAAATCATACGACTTCAAATCAATACCGCGATTATTACAAACATTTGCTTCGATTCCAATTAGAATGAATTATAATATTTTTTTTAAAGATAGTGTAAATATAAAAAATATATATTTTAGTGTTAAACTATATTTTAGTGTTATTGGCCAGCCCTAGTCGCTCATACCTTCAAAGACAACTCTCCATGGTGTGAAAAATGCTTCGTGCAACAGTAGGCTGGGGAAATCCGGATGCTCCTGGTATTGCTCATTGAGACGGAACATGTAGGGCTGAGCCATCAGGTGGCCGAAGCGGTAGGCGGCTGTCGCAAATATGTTGGCGATGCTTGGGTCCACGTTTTCATCATAGCCAGGGTAGGTAGAGAGTCTCTTATTGTAAAAATGTGGACCAACAATGTGTAACAAGTAGTCCCTGTAGGTGATGACCTGGTTGGAGAGAGTTTCACATATCGAATTACCACTTCATCAATAATGGGATCATTGTTTATCCCAACCTTGGGGCCCACTTGCAATATTCTGACATAATCTGTTCCCTTACCTGATGGTATCCTCCCATGATCTTACGAGATTCCTGGTAAAGTCTTTCTCCATCCCAGTGGGGATTGAGGTTGGCCAGAGACCGCGCCAGACGGTTGTGCTCACGCAACGTCAATGAGTGCAGGGCCAACAGCGCGATGTGTTCATTGGCGCGACCATCACCTATGAGAAAGCGAGGGAAGGTTGTGAATTAAACAATGTCGACTGACTTTATTTTATTTTATTTTATTTATATAATGCAGTTGAACAGTTTTTGTTTTGTAGTTATAGACTGGTGTTGCATTGCAGACTTTTCAGTTAATCCTCATGCTACAGTATTACAACATGAGCTTGTGGTAGGCAGGGGAGGGTGGAGTTGAGGGGGCAATAAACAAGGATTTAGTGTAAGCGAGGATGGGTGGGGTGATGAGGGGTGGGACGATCTTATTGCACACAATTTTTATGGAATGCTTTGTGACAGATCAAACTTACAATGAAAACAACATTGAAGAATATAAAATCAGCTTTTGTTTTGTGAGCTTCACTCACCTGCACTGAAACAGGGCACCTCCTGGGCATCGACGACATTGGTCATCCTCTGTCGCGTGGCACACACGTTGGTGGCAGTCATACTGAAATGCATGAGCTCGCGTCCGTTGTCGTCAAACTGGTCGTTGACCTTTAACAGGCCCTTGTCACTGGTGAGGTTGCGGAGACTGCGAGCTTTGGCATCATCCGCGCCATAAACCATGCCCGCGTCGATGAAAGCTGTGATGGCGTTAATCTGCTGACGCACAGGCCCTCTGCCGGAGACTGTGTTGCCAGCGTCACAAGCCGGGGATGAACGGACGAACGGTATACACTTTGTACAGCGACTAAAGCGGGGATCTCTTCTGGGGATCTGTTTTAGGATGACACAAGACAAAATAAGACCTTTATTGATCCTATACTGGGGGAAGTTAGTCGCCAAAGGAAGCACGTACAGCAGTTAATTTACTGAACTCAATTATTTTGGAGAGCCATGACATCTGGGCGTGTACGAGTTCTGAGAAAAAGAAACCAGACTAACTAACCATCAGAAGTTCAAAATGGCATACATCACCTCCCTTTCCGAAGAAAGGGAGGAAGGAGCATGTATTGGCCTTAAGTCTATTGGTTGGACATGTAACATGTACTGTATGGCTAAATGTCTTGTAATTTAAACAGCGCATGCATGCACGCACATGTGTTCAGTCAAATCCTGGCTGTTAATGTTACTGTGAGTGAGAAAAATCTACCTGAAAGTGACCACTCAGGATTTTACTGTGTATATATGTATATACAGTATATTCATCACTGACCGAAATGGGGAAACAAGGCTCTGTGCGATCACAGGTCTTGTCACAGTCGATACCGTCATGGAATGAACGGATGACAGGAGAGGTAGGGGTTAAGGACAGGTCGTGGTCAAGCCACTGGCCAAAGATGGTCACCAGGTGGGTGTAGACAGAGTCCTCCTCCACGTCGCGATTGGCCGCACGCAATACGAGGTTGGACACTTCCCTCACCTGGGCAGAGACAACAACTTCAGTTCAAGCAATCACACCAACTCCTCTTCGGAGTTAGATGAACACTATAGATAGATTTCACTGTGCATGACAGCCATTAATTGCCTAACACCCTATCTGATTATTATATAGAATTATTGTTATCCCCTTTTTCCTCTCAATTTAGTCGTTATGCCAATTAATTCCACCCCACACACATTTCTGTATTAACTTGGCGCATGCCACATGTGGGCTTTGGCCTGACAGCGTGTCGCGTGTTCGAGTCCCGTTCATGACGACCTTTGCTGCATATCTCTCCCCTTCTCTCCTTCCCACTTTTCCTATCTTCACTAATTACTATCAATAAAGGCAAAAAGCCAAAATCTTAAACTTGTCAATGCTGTTGTATCCTACTGACTCACCTGCCAATAAGGAGCCCCCACCGGGAGAACTATTGTACTCCTCCAGCCAAACACTCTGATAGGTGCTGACAGGTGCCGCCCCAGCCTGTAGGAGTAATGACCAATGCTCGGCATCCCTCCGCCGAACACAGGCTAACTGTGTTCGCATAGACACACGACAGAGCTGGATGGCTGGCGGCCGGGCAGGGACTTTACCACCCGAGCGCCTCCTGTCTCTTCTTTTTAACCAGGTTTTTTTTCATTCTTACATTTCTACTAAAACTATACTATAGTAAACTAAACTAATCTAACTGAAACTAACTACATTCACTGTTGTATTCATGTACCATGGGAAGAATGCGTCTATTGATTTGTCGCGTACGATCCCAGCCTTTGGGCAGAGAGACGCCATCCTGGTACTCCGCAGGTAGCCAGCGGGCGAAGGGCGTATTGGAAGACCCCAGATGTGGGTTATTCCTTTTAAGGTGAAAAGAGAAATTAATAAAAAAGAATATATCTCTGAATCTACCTTGTTGAAAATATTTGAATAATAAAACAGATTTGATAGCTACCACTTGTCAGTCCACCTCACCTGTTGTTGCAGACATTAGTGGGCGTTCGAAACCGGTTCACGTTGGGAGTGGTT
>OOFJ01104872.1:0-11172 GCA_900323375.1 Benthosema glaciale
CCAAATATCGGACCACTTGACACGGATGTTTTTTCGAGATTTTCAAGTGGGCCCTGGTCCAGAAGGTGGTTGGGAACAATAGTGAATGCGGTGCCTGCATGGCACAGATATAAGACAAAGACGAGGGCAACACTATATGGCAATAACCAATAACAGACAAAAAAATTGTCATGCATATAGAAATTATAAAATATTTCTTAAGTGAGGAAATTGGACCTTCTACGAACATTTAAAATAGTATAGGCTGGAAATGCATACAGTAAGCTATAGATGGTCTATACAGAGCTTATACGAACTATGCATTGAATGTATGATATTCAGACATAAAACCTTATGAAACTGGAAATAACTCAACATTGGCATTAACGAATTTGTTGTTAAAACCTGAGAATTAGGCCTACAACTGGATTTATGTAGCTTTCAATTGGCGATAAAAGGCTAATAAATGCATTTGACCTGAAAGAGGCCTATAACCACAGGCCAAATCTGTAGTGATATTAGGCTATTCACACACAAATGAACCTCAGATTGAAGGT
This sequence comes from Benthosema glaciale, assembly GCA_900323375.1. Taxonomy (NCBI): domain Eukaryota; kingdom Metazoa; phylum Chordata; class Actinopteri; order Myctophiformes; family Myctophidae; genus Benthosema; species Benthosema glaciale. The sequence continues at coordinate 537 of OOFJ01104872.1, forward strand.
TTCCACACTCTGTTATAGGCTCCTTTTATCTGTGCATTTGACATGTATATTGCGAGATAAATTCGAATCATTCCTGGCTCGAAATTCGGTTGTCTGAATCAAAAATGTATTGAGCTCATGAAAAAAAGAGAAAACATTTTTTCCATTCTGTGCAATCCAATGGGTTCTGTGGAAATGTTATAAAACCGTATGTGTAGTGTTATTGTGGTTTCAAAAAGATGGAATGTATATCTCAAAATCGTTATCATATATGGAAAAAAGAATATGAATAAAGAAATAAGTGAAATTATATTGTAAAAATGTGTGGTTTTATGTAACGAAAACGGTGAGAAACGTGTATTTTCTTTCCCTATATATAATAAATCAAGTTGGAGAAAATAGTCCTTTTCCTTTCTATATAGCCTATATCGGCCACAGTCGTTCATACGAGTCATTATATATAGGGTCTTATTTGTAGGCCGCAGTGAGAGCGCGGGACAAGGAAGGATCCATACATATGCATTGTAGGCTTAGCTACAGCTATATAAAATAAACCCGAAATCTGCAAATTAATATAACAAAATGAACGTCAACTTGAGTCCCCCGGCCCCTCACTTGCAAATTGTCATTCATGCCCCCAGTTAATATAAATCCATGTTGTAGGCTTCTATAGCTACGCCATGTATAGCTATAGGCATGGAATATGCCAGTGCTATACCTGTTCATTTCATATGACGGCATCTTGACACAAGTAGTTCCTACTTCTGCATCTGTCCACTGAGACGGCTTCCTTAAACCTCCAACTGGGAGCACGATCTTTTTATGAATCAATAAAAGGGTAAAGTAAACAAGATATACCTACACCAACTCTTGTGGTTGGAAAACAAGTACATACTGATTGTAGACACCACGGTGTATAGTACTATGTACACATTCTTTATTTAGTCATCGCATAACACAACATACAAAAAAAAAAAATTACAAATCACATATAATTACATCCGAGGCCTCCGGCTGTCGCTACATCATACCTATAGAGCCCCCTGGTGGACAAAATACGACATGAACAGTTGCAGATGGAACTCAAAATGCATGGTTCTTAACGTTATAATGTAATGGTAAGCAAGGTTAAACGTGCTGTTAACTTTGGATGTGAGCAGCGGTTTCCCCAATGTCTTCGTCGTCCCACCAGGTAGTTCCAAATAGGCTCGATGACAATGTGCATCAAGTTATAAAACATTAGAATAATTAAAACTATAATATTCACAGAATGCCACTTGGGATGACCATCCCATTTTTGAAAGGCAGACAAAGAACACGACAACATCCATATCAAGATATCAAGTAAATCCACAGTGTCGGAACAGAAATGCTCAGCAACCTGGGTCCCTTTGACATAATACAGCGCTGCTGCACAGCCATTAGCCTGGTAAAACAACTTGGTTTAGTTTACCAGGCTATGCAGCAGTCGCTCTACTAGGATTCGATGGGGACGGTGGGCTTCTTTGTAGAGTTCTCAACCACCCATGGGTGAGTTAGAACGCCCTGGATGGGCAGCCTGTGCATGGGGTTATGCTTCAGCAGCCTGCTAATCAAGTCTTTGGCACCAGCACCGATAGGAATGTGAGGCGGGTAAGTATACTGCACCTGCACGAAGAGAAAAAAAAAATGTTCTAGACATGCAATGCATTCAAAAGATTCACAGGTATGAGCCAAGGGCCTAAATCAGTAAAGATATTCATCTGAGTAATCAGGTAAACTGAGCTTAAAGGACAATTTTAGTTTTTACCAAACGAGGTTCATGTTTTAAGTTGTTAGATAAAGTAAAAGATTAGTATTTCTTTGCTGCTTTCTTTCATTTTTGTGATTTCAGGGCATTCGAACATGGGGCTAATTGCTAAATATATATATTTTTAATTTGATGGTGATTTCTTCATTATGTCCGAATAAATTACATTTGGCCACAAAAGATCACAGATGGACAAATTGAGCCCATTAACACAGTATGGCAGGCCCCTAGTAGTCAGTTGCATAATTTACATAATCATTTAATAGTCTATTTTTAGTGCACTCAATAGTTTGAGTAAGCAGTCGCTATACCTATGGCAGAGGAAGTTTCTGAAATTCTCCCACTTTCGTCATGTAAATATTAATAACAGATCATTTGATTAGCGGCCAGAGGACCCAAGAACTGTACCTTAGTTTAAAAAAAAAACATAACAGGGACCATCATTCAACTGACATTAACAGATTGTCACAAACCTGTTATATTGTATACTAATCTTTTATGAAAATATGAAATAGCTCAGGGTAATTTTAATTTACACTGCTGCAATGGTCTTGTCGCATTGTGAATCATTGGTGCCGATTGGTTTATATAATTGTATGGAAAATGAAACCAGGCTTCCCGTTTACATTACTGCAGCCATAGCTGAGAAGCAGAGGTTTGTTTGTGAGAATAGTTTGTTTTTTACCTTTTCTCCTTTTATTGATAGTTCAAACTTCGACTGAAGAGTCATCAGACTGCATTTCAGAGCAGCTAGACCAACAGTCTGGGCCTATATCAGTAATGTTTTGTCCAAACGTGGGAAAGATAAAAGACAGAATTGCATCTTACCCGCGAAATCATGCGGTAGGTCTCATCATGACTCTTTGCCTCGAAGGGGGGTCTGCCCACCAGAAACTCAAAGCAGAGCACACCTAGACTCCACAGGTCCACCTTTTCATCATGGGTTTTTCCCTCAATCATCTCTGGAGGTAGGTAGTCCAGAGTTCCACACAGTGTTGACCTCCTGATCAACCAAAGGGATAAGTGGTATGAGACAAAAGTGTCACTGTCACAATTTGTCAAAGGTCATGATCAAACATGAATCAAGTTTATAGGACCATTGTCACTTTGTACTTGTGTATTTGAAAGTTGTCATGGCCAACTTAACAAGTACACAACAGGTTATTGCTTTTGATTGAATTCAAACTCAGGGAAACTTATTTCTTGAAAGCTTTAATTCTAAGCTAATAAACTTAGCTATGGGCTAAACATGCAACACCACCAATATGTTCCTTGATGAGATCTAGCAGAACCAACTACATTCAGGCAAGTTCAGTAAAGAAAAGATTTGCACAACAAGGTATGTGTCCAAACTAAGTTGTCAATAGACAAGACGTATGGTGATGATGCCACTAGGTAATTCGAACACAGTCCCGCAAAAAAATGGAAATGCACAGTCACCACCTCACCCCAAAAACTGTCTCCAGGATTAAAAGAAGAATGTCACCCATTTTCTGGTCCTCCCTAAAGCTCATTATTAACCCATTTAGACCCGAGGCCCATTTTGAAGAGGCCTTCTAAAACTTATGTCAGTTTAATTTAAGACACCCTAAAATCTGAGGTCACAATCTACCCAGGCTGTGTCTCAGAGGGCTGTGGAGTGTGGACAGTTCAGAAACCTAAGGTAAAACAAGACCTCAAATGAATGCAAGTATGGCTTAATTTTTTTCTTCAGCATGCCAACTTCAAAGAAAAAGAATGTTCCATTAGCTTGGCCTTGGACTCCCGTCAATCAAGTCATTGTTAAGCAGGTTTCTGAACCATCCACAGCGCACTAATGAGACATAGTGAGTTGACAGAAACGATGCAATCTTATAATGCTGCATTAGTGAAGACCAATTATACGAAGATAAGACTGAAAATGGTTAAGCTCTCCGTTAAAAACAAGTTTAGGTATGATGTGATGCATTTCTGGAGTGTGTACCTGGATGAGGGTGTGTGGACAGACCAGCCAAAGTCTGCAATCTTCAGCTCCCCATCGGCCCCCAGCAACAGATTCTCTGGTTTGATATCTCTGTGAATCACCTTCTTGGCATGGCAGTAGTAGAGGGCATCTGCCAGCTCCATGATGTACTGGAAGATAGAAAACAAAAGGCAAATTCAGGGGTGTGATCAGAGAAAACAAGACTAATAGAAATTTGTGTGTGTCAAAGGGCTAGTACAAGTTATACATTGAGAGTCTGCTAAATGCCTACTGAATAAAGTGGTTGCATATCCCCCCCATCCACATGAAAAACCAAACATTACAAATGCCCATATTCATTAAGCAGACTTACTGTTGCACTCCTCTGCTCGTTAAAATTGCCACAGCGCTGTAGCTCGCCGTAGAGCTCCCCCTTGGGTGCATATTCCAAGATAAGGTACACACGAGCAGTATCATGGAAGTAGCCATACAGTCGCAGGATATTTGGGTGCCTGTGGTATACAGATGTGAACATTGAGACTTACACATTAGAGAGAATTTTGAAAATGTACAGTCAGGTGCTGTAGAGTAGACCGAGTAGACCACTAAGAATATTTCAAAAGGCAGCATAAGTCATGGTGAGGGCGTCATGACTTTAGGATGATTCGGAATCTTTGGCGTCTTGTTAACAACGTTGACGACAGGGAAGGTGCATGTACGTGTCACCATGGGAACCAGAGACACCAGTGGAAGGGGTGGCGCCTCGTCGGCATGGTCCGTTTTCTTAACTATTTGGGCATCTGTGGCAACGGCGTCGGAGCACTTACTACTTCCTCGTTGCGTCGAAGTCGCAGGGAGGGCGATCTTTAAACTCCCTATTTACAATGCAATGACACAATGACATTTGCATTTCAAGGACCATCATAATTCGAGTTTACAAATGGAACCAAATTAACCCTTAGTTACAGACCTGTACGGGATGGCACATTTCAGCGGAAAAAGCGATTCAGACACCTATGCAATCACACCTTATGAAGGGAGTGTGCAATGCTGTAATACTTTATGCTCCAAATACTTTTGACCACTGGTGTAGGATAATTATTGTTTTTTGTATTAATTGCATGCATGCAGTTATGTATGGATGCATGAGGCCGTCTCTTGGTGAGAAAACATCCAAAAGGGAAGCGCACACACACATCTCAAAAAATGTTGACGGGAAGAAGGAGGGATGTCCGCACACCGTGCTTTAGCTCCATGAAAACTTTGTTATGGTCAGGATTCAAGGATGTCTCTTGGTGTCCAAGACAAATTTCTCTTCAGAGACAATAAAGGCTAATTGATATCGATTTTCCAAGAACATGCGTAGGGTTATCAGACCAACCCCATCGCCCCATCAGAAATGCTAAAATCCTAAAGGATCCCCAACCCAAGACTTGACCGAGAAGTAACTCGTCTTAACGGAACGTGTGCACATTGTTGTCCCTCACCTCAGATGAGACTGGATCTCCACCTCTCTCCTTAGCTGGTGCTCCACTCCTGCCTTCTCCAACTGCTTCTTGAAGAGAACTTTAAGAGCCAGGATCCACTTGGATGAACGCTCTCTGGCCAGGTAAACATTGCCAAATTTGCCCTTCCCTAGGGCGCGGGCGATTTCAAAGTTATCAAGGCTCCACCGCGCCTTCCTGCAGAAGCATAAATAATTTTAGAAAACTCCTAAACCTCTCTTTTAGGCAACAGCTGTTACTGAATATTATTATGGGCCATTGGTCAAAATAAAGAAATCGAAATTCCTCAACAAGCTAGGTGGACTTACGCTTTCCCTGAGGATGTACTTTCGTTCTTTTCCGGTTTACCTGACAAAAAGGACAAAAATAATGATGCGTTGGTAGCCAACACGGATGAAACATTCTAAAGATTACACAACAACTTTGTAAATTATTACCTTGTGGCTTCTCCTGACTCTTCAGTTCTGTTGAAGGTTTGGTTGTAGTCGGCTCCGATTTGTCTTTGGCCACTTTGGTCTTTAGCTGGCCATGGCCATTGGGTTTGGGCACGGCATGTTTCACGATCTCAACAGTAGTACTTGTGGGAGCCTTAACACCGGTGCGTGGTTGCTGCATGCGTAGAGGTCCATTTGACACACCTAGAACTCTCGGTTGATTGGCAGGGGTCACTGGTGGCTTTTGACATGTCTGCGATTGCGAGACAGGAACCCGCTGTGGCAGACTAGGCTGTTAAAATACACAAAACAGCAGCAGACAGTGAGTAATGCAGCATGTACACAGAGCAGGGATTTTAGTAGAACATTATTATGAAGCCGGACTTCATTTAACCAGTAACCCCATTTTGCACACGTTATAACGGCTGGTCTACAAGTTCACAACACATCTATGCAATGTTTTGTGAGCTTGTAACGCAGCCATTTTTTAACTTTTGATCAATACATAATATTAAGCCTTGCTGACCCATGTGGCCCATAGTACAAGTACACCACCAGGACATGGTAGTAGTAATCTAACCCTTGACGTGCCAAGCACGGTCCCGTCTCAGGGTGGACACTTGAACCACAAGGCCACTGAGCTTTGTTTAACAAGATGCTTTATAATTACAAGCAGTAGGGATAACAGGGTTATGGTTTAACTCGTTGATATAGAAAATCTCTCAAGAGATTGATTCCAAACTCTGCTACGTGTAGAGTTAGAAATATAAACAGATATGTGCGACCGGAAGTGGAGCACTATTGGAGAGTGAACTGCCGCTATCCGGTCTCTACAAGTGAAAGCCAGTGGTGCCCTGAGAAGCAAATTGTTTTTTTTTGCAGATGGATTAGTGTCCGTCTACATGCCACAAGAAAGTTGATTAAATAGTGGGGGAACTTAAGTAGTATAGTATTAATCACTAATATCCAGTATCAACAAAATGCATTTGCACAGCAAAGATGACTCATAGTTACCATCACTTCGGGCTTTTGGGGGTGGTCCATGCCCTTAGACACCCGGAGTCTGGCAGCATCCATTTTCTAAAAATAAATAAATAACAATGTTAGTTACTAATGTCATCAATTACTCACCCTCATACATGGAGAATTGTCATTTTTTTCCACTGTCACATTCCTTCATTGTAGAAAGAAGATTCCAGAAACACAAAGAGAATACTATAGATGCTGTAGATTTGCCGTTAACCATGGACAGCCATTTGAGAATTTTGTCCCATTTCTTATCGCTTTTTCCACTAACCGTAAAGAAAGGGAAGTGAAGATTTCACTCTTTAGACCTTTCTGTACAGTATACACATGTGTACTGCCTAACTGTGGTGTAGCTACAAACAAGGCAGCAAGTTGAGCATGATCAGACAACCCGGAGTGGCTTATAATGACTGTAGGCTTGCTAGCTCCAAGAAGCAGTTTTAGTGTTGGGGTACCCACCTACTCTGCCACGCAATCCTATGAGCATCTGATTCAGTAAATCATTCCAGTCACAAGGTTCTCCCCTCTAGACTGTGGAACCATTAGAGCACTTGTCTGTACTTTTGAAACATAAAATTGTAGTATTTTTGGCACTTCTGTTATAATATTGCGTTCTGTGTTAAATCATGGATCTACCTTGGGCCTGGCTCTGAAATAAAGATTAAATTGAATTGACTGAATGCACCAAAAAGGAAAAGGGACATTCTAATCCATTTGTTGTGTGTTGAGGGGGAAACTTATTCAAGGCGTCACGGGTAAGATATAGAAAGAGAATTTGTGGGGTGAAGGCCAATGTTGCTTCTGAGCCTGAGGGCACGTATCTTTATGGTAGACATGTTTTTTTTCCTCCACTAAAGAAATGGGTGGTAAATAAATAGCTCGGCTCGGTTATACTTATTACAAACACTGTAATATGGGTAGCCTGTAGATATTAAACAGCAATTTCACAGACATTGTGTGGGGCTACACAGTTGTTAGGGTAACCGTTTGCGTCTCAACTGATACAGTGAGCCAACTAGGCGTATGGTAGTTTTCAAAAACATACGTTACAATGTTAATTAACTCACCACAAGATAGTATTGCACAGTTCCCGAAGAGAACCCCTCTGCTCTCAGTGCTCTGTCCGCGGAGACCACAATGCTCGACGGCAAAAAAAAGCACTAAAAGCAGAGCCTAGGCCTTCAACTGCTAACAGTTAGCCAACCGAAGCTAACAGTAGCTACACATATATGGCTCTGCTGCGACGCTACTAACCTTAGCCCGATTTCCGCAGATTTAAACTTCTGTTTAACTATACTTTAAAATAAGTAGTACTACTGGCGCATATTATTATATTATGTTTTGGGTCAATATGGCCGAAACCAGCGGAGTTTCTTGGTGAGTTGTCTTGTTCTCTTCGGAATGGGATGCACACAGAAGTTGTTGTTTCGTTTCAAAGAAAATTCAAACGTCCCTCTTTCACAACCTTTAAACTGTACCGGGCACGCCGATTGGCTGGGGAGATGCTCTGTGCTGCGCAGCCATTGGCTGATACGGACTTCCTGCTACCTCGCGTCACCAGGCTTTCCACCCTAAGCTTTCCACCCACAGACATATCTATGTTTCCACCTACCACCTCGGCACTCATACTTGCCTCGGAGGGGAACAGTAGGTGGCAGCAGTGTGCCGTTTATGTTTTAGCATAGTACTGTATATTTGTTTTCTATGTCAATAAATGTTCTTGTGAATTGAAAATGAAGGACCTCAATGGAAACAAGCCACAGCATATAGGGCTTTCTTGGGTATTCAATCCTCCTAGCAGACATTGAACTGTACTTTCCTGTGCTTTTTATTTTCTGCAAACTGTTAATAAAGTAGGTAGGCTATTCATGAATTCATGAATTCATGAATTCATGAATTCATTCAATCAATCAATCAATCAATCAATCAATCAATCAATCAATCAATCAATCAATCAATCAATCAATCAATCAATCAATGGCTAGACAGACACTACTACGTTCTAGTAATAGCATTTAATTCCAGTAGATGGCGGTAACACACCTTTTTTGGTTGTTAACTGGCCCAGAAGCAAAACAACAATGGAAGCGCCCATCACAGAACGTGGGAGAGAACTTTGCGTTCACATCACATGTAAGTATTTTAACGTTTAAACGTATTATGTTGAAGTTTGTTGTAGCATTTCATTATCCTTGTAATTAATTGTGCATTTATTCTTTACGGCACAGTTTCAAATCACTTGACAACACACTTGACTTCTGGCAACCTTAGCGACCCATCTGCTAGCCACATTCTGTACACACTACACAGTAATGCCATCTAATTTTAAACTAGATGGGGCAGATTAAAATTGCCCCATCTAGTTTAAAATGAGATACTTATTGACAATCGATAAATATCGATTGTCAATATATTTGAATCTAGATGACAAGATGCGGCCAAGTTGATTCGCATGCTGCAGCTGTTTGGGAGTTCTCCTGTCTCTATGGACCAGAGCTAGCCTAGATTGGATTTAGCTCTGGTCCATAGCTCCATTGCTTCTATGATGGACCAGAGGTAGATTGGACTCATGGGTGAGTTCATATCATATTATTTTGAATGAATACATTATTTTTCAATTTCCATGTGTGTATTGATAACTCTAACAATACAAGTAAAACAAAACTTCAGTGTTGCCTATACTTGTTAATTTGATTGTGTATCATGTGTATCTCAATACACAATTGTTTCATATCACATTTAGTGGGGCTCGTGTTGAAAGACATTGGGCTTACTTCTGTGGTGACTCCTGCCCGAACCGGCCTGAGCAGTCAAGAAGTGGGATAAACTGAAGACAAGACATATTAAGGTTTGGATTCAAGTATGTCTCTAAATCAGTGATTCTCCAAGTGGCGTCCTTCAGGGCGTTCCAGGCTAAGTGATTGATAGTTAGGAACCAACTGGACCCATACCTACTGTACCAGTCTGTAACTCGGAGATTGTACACACTACACATGGAACCAAATAGGCCTGTATGTACCATTTGGTTCCATATTTTGTACAATTTCGGAGTTGTCGGGGCCTGTGGGCCTAATCCCTAATTCATACAAAATGGCATCTATCTGATCTTTGAGAACCACTGCCCTAAATAATTAATAAAATAATATAATGAATATGAACATTGTGCTCTACTGACAACAAATATATTGCAATCTGTGCAGGAACCATCAGGCACTGGATGAGGGGAGCGGACTGCTGCAAACTGGAACAACTGGCTCAATAATGTGCTCTGAACTGCCTTGGGGCCAGTGTTGCCACTGTAGAGGCAACACTGGATTTGAGAACCCCTCTGTCTGTGGAGACCAAACAATTCTTCATGATAAAAGCAGTGCACATAAAGCCAAGTAGCTAGAAGTTGTAAATATACATACCGGTACTTGGGGTGCTACTACACTAACGTTAAAGGCTAAATATATCTATCTGTTTAACTACTTAAAAAAAATAAGTAGTAAAGCATGTTATCGACGACTATGCGATTGTTTTGGGCAAATTTTCGGAAAGTCTCCAGAGTGTTTGCAAAACCACGGTGCATGACATACACAGGGTTGCAATCACATTATCAAAATAAAGTAAATAATAGGATAATCAGACCGTTAAGAGGGAATTGTTAAGGAACTGCTTCAACTGCAGAATTGTTAAAAATCCAACTGCTTCTTGAAGAGAACTTTAAGAGCCAGGATTTTAGTATTTGAGTATTTATTTATTTATTTCGAACATGTTAAAATACAAAGGAAAATAAAGAGAAGGAAAAATTATTAAAAAACAAAAACAAAACAAAAAATAATAATGATCATAATTCTCAACTTAAATTTGTTCGAAAAAGGAGTAGGAAGAAGTTTACTAGAAACTTATCGTGTCCTACCCCTTCTTTTTTTTTTTTATATAATTTTTATCCCACGATTTTGCAACCCATTTTTTCACC
>OOFJ01104880.1:0-14074 GCA_900323375.1 Benthosema glaciale
CACGTACGAAACCGTTCATAAAAGACAGAGTTACCGTGTGGGGGTCCCCAGGGAGTCTCCCCAGGGGGTCCCCGGAACATCCAGGCCCCCAGAAATGCGGTCAGGGAGCCAGGCCGGTTACGGCGTGCCTTCCCACGTCCGAAACGGTGGAGAAATTATGAGTTACTGTATGGGGTTCCTCGGGTGGGGGGGTCCCTGGGGACAGGGGGGTCCCCGGAACATCCAGACCCCCAGAAACACGGCCAGGGGGCCAGCCCGCTTTCTGTGTGCTGCCCCGCGTACAAAACAGTCGAGAAATGACAGAGTTATGGTACTTTAGGAGTTCCTGGGGGGTCCCCGGGATGTCCAGAGTTCCGGATCCCCAGGAACACGCCCAGGGGCCGGCTGGGTTGGGGTGTGTCGTCCCGTGTCTTAAACTGGCGAGAAATTACCGAGTTGCAGTGTTGTATGTTTTGGTACTCGGACATACATACATACACGGAGGGAGGGAGGGAGACAGAGCTACGTAATGGAGCGGTTAGGCACCGCTCAAAAACCTTAACAACTACGTAAAGTCTGTCAGTCTTTGACGTAGGTAGGTCATTTGAGAGACCTTTGGGATGCACCTTGAGATACACTCAAATGTTTTTAACCTCCCTATTGAATATTTAATCAATATCATTCCAGTCTTTATTACTACCAGAATATAGAGTTTAAGATTTTTTCTTTTCTTTCTTTCCTTGGAATGGAATCAAATGGACATGTCCATTTGTAAACTCACTGATAATAAACTTTCATTACAGGAGCCTTCATTTCAAGGTTTCTTCTATGCATGCACCTCATGGTACCACAGCACCTCTAAGGCTTCTTTGCCTAACTCCCAGAACCCACATCACTCCCACTCATTTAGGTTGGAATTCAAAACTGGCCCCTGTAAAAAAAAAAGGTTCCACCCCCACACCTTTTTCCACACAAACACAACTTTCCCTTCTTTTAAAACTGTATAAGATGATTTCTTTCTCTTTGTATTCGCATAGAAGTGTATATTTGTACGTGTTCTGATGAATAGAAAATGGAGGACCCTGATGTAAACAAGTCTATTAGTGCTTTTATTGGTTTTATATACAGATTTTATATTGACCCGTACTTTCGTTGAACTGTACCCATTCTGCAAACTGTGAATCCAATTTTCAATAAATCAATCAATCAATCAATCAATCAATCAATCAATCAATCCTAACTATGAATCATTTAGCTGAGGACCCCCTAGAATCCCCTCAAGGACACCAACCATTCAAACCATATACAGTATACTCCATTGACCAGGCAGGCAGTGTCCCTTCCCTTTTCCACTCCACACTAAATCTCCTTGACAAACCATAGCCGATCTACAACCTCACAACGTGTTGCAATGTTAACTCGTTGTGAGCTTACTGATCTGCTATTTTTTCTGAATGTTTGCCTATTACATGCACAGAATAGGTTTCACGTGGTTAATGATAGTCTTAAACGTGCCATCTAACCTTGGCTATGATGACCTCTTTGCGTAGTATCTTCATGGCATAATGTACACCAGTGGACCTCTCCTTGACCAGGATGACTTTCCCGAACGTCCCCTTACCCAGCAGCTTCAGGTACTCAAAGTCACTCATTGTCTGAAAAGCAGAAAAAGGCTGCAATAAAATACCGTACCAATGTTGTGACATAAACTTGAACTGTGGAGTTGAACGAGCACTGCGCGATTTGGAAGAATAGTGTCATATGACATAAATGTTGCTTTTTCCTGGTTTCATTCACTAAAGACCTACTTTACTTTATTTTTTTATAGCAAAGATATCATTACTCATTAGTCATCTAATTATTACAATACCATATTATGGCCACAAAATAGACAGGTGTTTGGTCAAAAGTATAGATGATATTTGAGTTAGTCCACAAATTCATCAAGATAAATGTTTTACTTGTCGTCTCATCATCATGCCTCAGTCTGGATGAACTCCGTTTAGACAGAATACTGTTGTGTCAGTAGTATGCAACAACTGGAGGACACTCCCATTATCTTTTATGTCTTTGGTGTGGCAGCATTTTGGATGTCCCACAGCTCGCAAATACAATCACGCGCCTAGTACAGTGCTACATTCCTGCAATTATTCATACATAAATCATTTGCATTCCTAAACATAACGATGTTTCTCACTGCATAATGCTAGGGCCTCTCACCACTTTGTTCCGGCTCTTGGACATGGCCACCTCCATCTCCTCTAGGCTGGATTCACTCGGCGAGCCAAACACGTCCATGGGTTCCTCGTCCGCATCTTGCTCACGCATCTTGAGGCCGTTGGCCACAGACTGGATCGCTCGCATCCATTCCTCTCTGTGGCACAAAGCATCACAGATCACCCTTAAAACCCCTACTGAACGAGTCCTTAAAGGGGCATGAAACCCTAGGCTGACTTTGTAGGGAGGTTTAATTTTGGCAGGCTAGTAAACAAAATAACATAGCTGATAAAGTAATCATAAGATTCAGGAAGTGGTGGTAAAAGTCCAGAATTCAAAATGTACTTACTTTGTACCTAAAAGTACAAAATATCGGCATTAAAATGTGCCTAAAAGTACCACCACCCATTATGTAGAATTATCCATTTCACAAGTTTTCAAAATAAGTTGCATCTGTGTTGATTACAACAACATTGTGTATTATAGGGTCATACTTATGTACCCCGTTATGTTTTACCATGTTGTAACTATATTACCTGAACTGGAAAGAAATATATATAAACTCATTCGTCCCCCTCTAAATACGTACATTAAGAGAACTTAAGAGTAACCCCAAATTCAAAAGAAACACTACTTTAGCCTGTACAGCCTCATTCCGTCAAACTCACTCGTCATGCTACATCCACAAACTGTGGGGACAAGATGACAGCGGCACAAAACTATACTATTTTCATACAATGAGAGTCGTGCAACAAATGCTGTTGGAAGCCTATGGACACTGCTGTCCACCATGACAGAAGACATTAACTTGCGGTCTTGCATTCTGCAGGACAGTTTGATAATGCACTGAAATCAGGATTTGAGAACTCTAGTTAAAATCAGTAATTGTAATACAAATGAAAGATATGTACTGTAGCTCTACATAACTACTGTATCATCAATGTTAACCACTTGGTAGCTAAACAGATAGAAAAACATTGCACATGTGATTACATTTGGAAATATTACATAAGGCTGAAAAAAGGATGAGATATTTGTGTTTTGCACACGTGACCTGACCTTTGATATTTGATATTGATGGGGGGGGGAATAGTTGAAGTGCCATGGATTTGTATGTGACTTTAATATTTAATAATTCATATTGAATAAGTACATTATGATAGGTAGGAGATTTAGTTGGCCCTTGGGTGTTTGAATCTTTCCCTCTACACCAAATAAATCTCTTCACCAATTATGGCCAGAATAGAGGAGGGACACTATGGTTCATTGGGTTGAACACAGCGGTGCCGGTGACATAACTAGACGGTTCTCACCTCTCGTCATTGCTGTCCACATGGAAGGTGCGTTCAATAACTGTGGTCCACTGCAGGCAACGAATGACAAATGTGTTGGGACGGGGGCGTTCAGTCTTCATTAACTGGCATTCTAGTTGTATGCAAAGAACAACATTTAGTTAGTTGGTAGAAGGTCATTGGCTTTAGAAATGTATGGGTGAAATAAAGTCAAAGTGTTGCCAATAATAGTCCAGCACAACAAGCGGCCATGTGAAACCGAGAGGTTCTTGGAATTGGTCTGCAGCGGTTTTACGATTTGGGACTGACCTGCCACTGAAAAGTTGTTGAGTGGAGGTAAGCTCTGGTCGGTTAGATCAGGCTTCTCCTTGTAGCCAATGAAGGACCCGTCGCTCTTCAAGATGAAGTACCTCGGTCTCCATGTCTTGATGTACTCACCTTGACAAGACAAGAAGATACATTTTTGAGAAGGCTACATTGTGTAATCATATCCTGCTCGGTGAACATTTCAACCGTGAACCCCCTTTTTTTTTATATAATAAAACTAATATTTTTATCCCACGATTTTGTAACCCCTTTTTCACCCATGTGTCAATTGTCTAATAATGTGATCCTCGGCTCTACACACCCTCCGCCAACCTGGGTAGAGCAACAGACTTGAACTCATGCTTCCTTCATGCATGAGTGTCCAGGTTGCTCCTTGACACCTGACAGGGGGGAGTTTCCCTGGCTGGACGTAGCGCATGGAAGGAACACGTTATTCCAACCGTGAACCCCAATCAAACGCAGTTATAAATACATTTCTACAAATGCCGTGGCATGATAGTGATGACACCCACGTTCTTTGATTAATTGTTAGCATAGCTAAAACCTCAATAAAGATTCTCTCACCTCGTTTGTGGAGCCAGCCCTCTCTGACTACACTGACTTCATTCATGGTGAAATGGTTTTGTTTCAGAGAGGGTCAGGAACAGGAGGATGGGGGAGGGGATCTTGTAGTTTCTTTTTTTTTGTCTTGTTGCTGTTCAGCTTTTATTCAGTGTCTTCTTCTGACAGCACCTGTGGAATCGTATGAGAGGCAAAAGACCAAATGAGATTTAATTTCATGCAGCACCGTATTAACGTTGGAAATAGCAGCGCAACAAGTTAATCGAACTAATGGAATGAATCCATAATTTATGAAATAATAGATAATCGCTAATTTAATTAAATAATTGATTCGTTATCAATCCAGATTTTCAGTGTAAGCAAAATACTTGAAACTAAATGGTAAAAGTAGTTAAAATAGCCAAACTATGGTCTCAATTCGGCGTGAAGATGCGACGTGTTGTGAGCTTGTAAATCGGCTATTATACAGTACCGGTATCTATTTTTACATTACATTGTTGTGTGACAAAGTACTGTAAAATAGAGCATTAATAAGCACTTAAACCTCATAGTTGTTGAGCAGAGTCGCTCAGGGCTCTATACTAGTGTCTTCTGTTTTCGCTCTAGATTCTATGTCTCTGCAGATAATAGCCGATCAACAAGCTTGTTGTGACCTTGTCGATCTGCTATTTTCTGTGTTGTTGTTTTTTCGAGAATACAGATACCGGCGGTATGCATCCATTATTCAATCAATCGAAAAAGTAATCAATAGCTGCAGCAGCCTGTCATCTGGTTGGCAAAAATCACATCAACAAGCAAGTATTACAGCACCAAATTCAGGACATGAGATTACATTTCAGTTACTGTGACGTATATTTCATGCGAGTTAAAAACCAAAAACCTTCAAGTGTGGTGCAGTGCAAATTGTGAAATTCAAATGAAGATAGTTATGTCCGTTTAATTGAGAGCTAGTAATATATTACTGCAAAAACAAAAGAAACAAAAAAAAACTAACCTTAAACTTAATTAGATTAGCTGTGTTGATGAGTCACAAGTGTTAATTTGTAAAAGAATTAAAAATAAATAACTCAGGCTGACTGTACAAATAGAACTAAATTAACTCGTTGTACACTATATCTATCTATATCTATATCTATATCTATATCTATATCTATATCTATAGTTAAAGTAACACCCAGGTCCCAGGATGTACTCTGCAGTGTACTTTCAGCAGTACAGTGAGTACAGGTATATAATCAGAGCACATATTACGTCATTTTTGTCCAGTGAACAAAATAATGACGTACGGTTGTTTCTCATGGACGTCCAACAACAACAACAACCGAGCAGCAGTTGACAGCAGCTAGCATCAAGCTAACAAACAGCTATGCAGTATAACATAATTTCAAGTACAATACTTCCACCGCACAACAGTTAACGTTTAAAGTTACCACAAACAGCACACGTACGTTAACGTTAGAACTGGACGAAAAGTCAACAAAGCAGCAGTTGTAGTTGGACCAACACGTTTAAATGTTATTAACCTCCACCACTTTATCCTGACTACTACTCCAACAAGACAACAATAGCTGCAGTTAAAACATTATTATCACACACTTTGACATGACAGTTAATATCCGCAGAATAAACCAATTCATCTCACCCCCTCTTATTATTACACCGTTATCAACGCACTGAAAACAGCACGACGGTCTTTAAATCAACACGGAACAATAAAGGCCTTTGTTGCGTCCGTGACAGTAAAACAAACGGTTGTCTTACATTAACGAATAATAACGCTGGTGGAGGGTTGGTTGGTTGTTGAACTATTGCTAGCTTATGTTGCTAGTATAGCTCCCTCTCTCCCTCTCGCTCTCTCCCAGTCCGTAGCAGCTTTACGTGTTGTCTCGCCAGACATGTATCTCTCTCTCTCTCTCTCTCTCTCGCTGTCGTCTCGCTGTCCCACCACGGAACAGAAAGGTATAGCAACGGCAATAATGTGTGTTTTAATGGCGTATTTCGTTTAAAGGCTGCGGTGTGTGTGTGTTTTTTACCCCCACGTTGCGGGTGTCTCTATAGTCTGTGTCTCTCAGTAGGGCAGTTTTGACAGGATAAATCCAGAGCAGCAGGCCATCCAATCCACCCCGAGAAGGAAAACACCATGGAATCTCTCCTCTCTCTCGGAGTCTTCTTCTCACACACGGACTACTACAACACGCTGTACAGGACTACTTGGAAAAGAGACTCACTGCCCCCTGTAGGCGGTGGTCTAGACACTGAGTCTAACCAAGTACATGTACTCCTAGACATAAATATGTATCTACTATGGCACCAGGGGTCATCAATATGCTCCGTACACAGACAATGTGGGCAGTGGTGGCTCAGGGGTAGAGTGGGCGGATCGATCATGGATGGTAAACAAACGCAAGGTTGCTAGTTCAAACCAGGGCTCCCCCAGAGTTAGTGTCGAAGACAAGTGTCCTTGAGCAAGACACTGAATTGCTCCTGATGTGCTGGTTGGTGCCTTGCATGGTTTCTGTCGCCATTGGTGTATCAATGGGACCCTATTGTAAACAAGTGTAATGCTTTATGGTGTCGTCGACAGTTAACAGTTTTGTTTTGAGTTGTGCTTGGTATGTAGCCTACTGTAATTCTCCAAACTGTTAATAAGCTCATCAATCAATCAATCAATCAATCAATCAATCAATCAATGGATGAATGTATTGCACAATCTATGTAAAGCTCCTTGGATAAAGGTGCTATAGGCCTATAAAATGCACATTTTTTTTAAACCAATGTGTCCGTGGCATATATTTGCTCTTGTCTGTGGGACATGCCCTATTTACTGACACTATGGCATATTAGGAGTCCAACTAGTACTACTGGTTCTCAAATGTTTTATTTGCAAGGACCCCCTTTAATAACTCTGAGAGTGTACAAATGAATGGTTACAGGTCCATTTGGTTCCATTTGTACACTCAGAGTCACAGATCTATGCATGTATTCAAGTCAGTACAGCCTTCTGCTCTTAGTCTTACAATTATGATGTCTTATTGTCTTGCTGTTGTGAGCGACTGTGGCTCAGGAGGTAGAGCAGGTCGTCCAATGATCCGTGGGTTGTCGGGTCAAATCCCGGCTCCTCCTGCCTACATGTTGAAGTGTTCTTGGGCAAGACACTGAAACCCAAATTGCTCCCGATGTGCTGGTTGGTACCTTGCATGGTTTCTGCTGCAATCGGTGTGTGGATGTAATGCACTATTTAAGCGCCTTGGATAAAGGCGTTATATAAATGCACCATTTACCAGTTTGCTGTTAATTTCCTTTGAGGTGTGGTGGGCCTCTAAAGCCCAAACCACACCAAAGGGTCGGGTTTGGACAGAACATGTATGGTCTATACTTGTGTGCAAGGCGCAAGTTGGCACCTCGATTAGAGAAGGAATCCTCCATTCCGGAACATGAAAGTCACTGTCCTTGACTGCATTGCTGTTAAACAACTATTCTTGAGGAACAACATAGGCCCTATGCCACTGCGAGTAACTTTTTCTTTTTTAAGATTTACACAATTATTAACTTCTTGCGTACTGCACAGGTTACTAAGTTAAACAAACAACAAAAGTCTTTCCTTTCTTTTCTTTACACAATCACAGTATTGGGACACTGATCACAATCTTCTCTTTTAGACATGCACTTACTGATTTGCGTTGGTAGTTTCTCTGGTGTAAGTGGTGTAAAGTAGCTAAAGTATTGGCCTCGAAATGTACTTAAAGTACCAAAAGTAAAAGTACTCATGTAGTAGAATGTCCCAACTACTGTAAGTGTAATGTATACATAATATTTAGAAAATAGCAGATCTACAAGCTCACAACGCATTGTACATGTATGTATATAGTGGAGTAAAAGCTGTGTCTGTATTAGAAGTATTGGGTAGGCGTAGGTACCCTCACAAAAAAACATGCAGTAATCCTGGTCTCTAAACTACCTCCCCGTGGCCAGCCAGGGCACCTGATGGAGGGGAAAGGAACTGATCGGAATAACATGTTCCTTCCACGCACTACGTCTGGCCGGGGAAGTGTAGCGCCCAGGATTACATTAGATAATTGACACAATTGGGATAGATTTTTGTACTTGTCTATACCATTGTCTGTACCATTGTCTATAGTTCAGCATACTGTATGACATTGTCGGACACAGGTGTCATGGGTGCACTTGTAGATTTGCTATTTTCAGTGTATAAAAGACAGGAATCCAACTGGGCGGTACCAGAGACGGAAATGAGTACAAAGATGGATAGGATCAGGAATGAGTACATCAGCGCGTGTTAGATGTTTAGAGAGACTAGCCAGACTGAGATGGTTTGGAAATTGGACATGTTCAGACTCAGATCGAGGAGGGATAGTGAAGTGAGTATGTCTGTATATGATGCTGAGGTTGGAACTGCCAGGCAGGAGGCATAGAGGAAGACCAAAGAGATGATTTATGGATGTAGTGAAAGAAAGAGGACATGATGAAGTTAGTTGGTGTGAGTGAAGAGGAGGCAGAGGACAGGGTCAGATGGAGGCAGATGATTCGCTGTGGATGACCTCTGAAGGAAACAGTCAAACAGAAAAGTCTGGCAATCAATGGAGCACAAATTAGACATTATTATGTGCTGAGAGTGGGGCTGTTCACACACATCATGAAAGGCCTTTTTGATTTTGATATACAGTACCAAACATGTGTTCTACTACCTTTTGTGACTGTATTTCTTTTATGAAGGAATTCTTCAATATAATCTGATCAAATAAATCAACGCTACAACAATAGTTTCCATTTTGTTCCTTTGTGCTTGCAGTATACAAATACATGTTGAATGCTGAAAAGAAGCACATACATTTGGATATTCTATTATTATACAGCAACGTTTCCCTACCGCGTCTGGGCCTCCCTTGAGGGGGAGCCAAAGATCATGAAGGGGCTGCGTGATGCCCTGTTTGGAGGTACAGTAGTTCAACATTTTAAACATGTTGTACAAAAGCATAGCTAGCTCCCATGTGAAGCACACAACAGTGCTAACAAAAAAAAGAACGAAAATAGATGCAAGCTCACAATGTCACTTGTAGATCTCAGCTATTTTCACAATTTATTGTATACAGTAGTATCAGTATGTGCTGTGGTGTAAAAAAAACAAAAAAACAAAAAAGACTGCTAGTACCAAAGGTATGGCACCCCCATATCTTGCAAGTCTGTTCGAACCCTACAAACCCTCCCATGCACTCAGATCAGCCAACACAGGGAAGGAAGTACCTTCACTAAAAAGGCCAGGACAATGCTCCACATGTCCCAAACTCTTCTCTTCCCATTACAATCAGAACTGCAGACTCACTCCCAATCTTCCACTGTAGTCTGAACACACACCACTTCAGACTCCATCTTGGCCCGTAGCACTTGCCCTAGCCCCAACAACCTTACAGCCGTGATCATCATACAATCAAATCATCACATTCCGTGGTACAAACACGCACACAAAGCTGTGCATAGGAGGGATAGAAAGGGCAAAAATGAAATCGTACAATGTGCAGTTACCGACAGCCAACGTTACTAAAGGTAAATAATAATAATAATAATAATAATAATAATAATAATAATAATAATAATAATAATAATAATAATAATAATAAGGAAGAAGAAGAAGAAGAAGAATATATATATATGAAAATATATATTTTAATTATATCCATTTTTGGGTCTTTGTGGAATCTTGAATGTTGCCATCTATGTGTCTTCTATTGTTCAACCGCTCTCTTTTGCAGTTCTTGAATAAATGCTGGAAGACAATGAGGAATAACATGCATAGAATGTAATTTATATCAGTTCAGTTGCTTATTTTTTACATGATAACACAAAATCCTTAATATGACAATGAGGAAACTAAAATAATAATTTGCCTTTATATGGAGTGTGATAATACGCCTTGGAACTCACCTGTGATGATTTCATCTTTCACTTTTTGAAGCTCCTTTTTCACTTCTTCAAGAATGTCCTTCAAAAGCACACAGATAAATAGACATCATTAGACAGATAAGCTAGTCGCCTATACAGCATGGAAAAACACAGCATACCTCTATGCCTTTTGGGTTGGTTTGATCTGATAAAGCTTGTCGCAGTGTGTGAATTGTTAACATGTATCAGAGTAATGGGAGCTGTGATGTGCCCTGTGCAGAAGCAGTTTGCCAACCTGTTTGAATTGTTCCATGTCAGCTCGGTCACCATCAGAGGACTGGGGCTTGTTCGCGGCCTTATTCCTCCTGAGAGATAGAGAGGGACAGAGGAGCTGACACATTACACAATAATCATTGATAGACATGATATTTAAGTGCAAAAAGTCATAAGAATAATAAACATTAACGTGGCAGACAGAGAATAACAACTGCTTTAAAGTCTAACCCAGCTATTCTTAACCTGTGGGCCGGGGGGCCATGAGGATATTGCAATTGGCCTAGCTAGCAGTACAACTTGTGCTGTGTAGAGGAGGTAGGAGAATGCTCTTCTGTTTGCTGTTGTTTAGCTGAGTGCTCTGCTTAAGTATTACTCAAGTATTCAGCATTCCCTTTCGGGTGTATGAACCGGTCTGGAGCGGATGGTAAAATATGTCACGCTGTAGTCAATATTTGTAGTCAGCAGGCAGGAAACCTCAAGGTGGAATCAGTATTATGAATGGCAGAATTCTTATTCCGCCTTGTGGTTTCCTGCATGATGACTACAAATCTGACTACAACATGACGTAAATTACCATCCGCTCCAGACCGGTTCACGCAGCGATTTTGGAACACAGAGCAGGTTTCCTCCGCAGTGGAAAGCCTGGTGAGGCGAGGTTAGAAAACCACTGGTCTAAACAGTTCACAAAGGAATGAAAAGTGGCATTCCAATTTAAAATATGTCACATACTGTAGGCTATAACGAAGTAACCTCATTTTCACCAGTTTATTTTTGGGGCTGTGACGGCCCAGAAAATAAATTGGTTATACATGTCATGTGTGTGAGAAATAGGTGATGTCTTCTAATCCTTTTAAACTGGAGTGCAACTTTATTCCTGTGCGGAATATTGAATTTGAGTAATACTTAAGCAGAGCACTCAGCTAAACAACAGCAAACAGAAGAGCATTCTGTACCTCCTCTACACAGCACAAGTTGTACTGTGCAGGGGAGCGAAGTCAAGAACGTCTTGAGTGTTAAAAATACTGAAGTTCAAGGAGAGTTGTGGGCTAAAGAGTGCTACAGCAGTGGGCATTGTGCCGTTTTGGCAACAGGCCGCAATAGGGCAGTAGCTCAGAGTCCACTAATATTGTACTGCCAAAGAAGTTCATGGCTGACCATACACTAGTCCATTAGAGAAAATTCGTATTGACAAGGACGGCCTGTTGGTTATCCAATGTACAAAGCATGTTCACCAACTAGTAGCAACACATCGCCAAGCACTCAATTAGTACAGTAATGTTATTAAACCATTCTGGTTGAGTCCATGAATTATACAGTATTTTAAAAAATAAAAATAAAAGAATGAGTGTTTGTTATTAATGTATCCATTTGTAACTATGTGAGGATACAGATTTATAGTGTTACATTTGCACAGTTAATTTTTATTGTGTAGCCAGTAGCCACAGGCTGCCACAGAGCAGAAGGCTCTATGCTTGTGACAAGATAAGGAGTTTAATACCATGAAGCAGCGGCATTCGAGGTAGATGGGGAGCCGGGACTGTGGTTGACTTCTCGTTGCTTCACTGCCGAGGACTTGGGTCTGTTTCAAAACATACAAATCGAAATTAACCACTTTCACTCTGGCTTCCCTATTTTGGTCATGTCATTAGGCAATCACTTTAAAAGTAGAAGTAAATAAAGTAACAGATCTACGAGCTCACACTGCATCACACTTGTAAACTGGTTAATGTTTGCGGGACACTCAGCAAGTTGTTTTGAACAATTCCATGTCAAATTTCCATGGGCATGGTTTATTGTACATAAATATACTGGTATACGTAGCTGAACTATTTATAAATTCCCACAGACAGATGCGTGGAACGGGTACTCTGACAAGGTACAACAGTTATTGCGTATCCAGGTGGGGCATGGATCTCCAACTGCCAGGCACTGGTCTAATGTTCTGTAATTAACTGAAATATCTGCAGCTGATTGTTCGGCTGCATCAGTGTATTGTACAGCACAAACAATTAAAGGAATTTAATCTTACGTAGGCAAGGTGGCACACTTTTCCATGGGTTTGTAATTGTTGGTTTCAGAAACATCCTGTAGATAAGAGGAAATATTAAATTACAAATGTGTTAACATAGTATGTGCCATTTATTGTGATAAATAATAAATAAATGATGCTATGAGACAATAATTGTCGTCATCCCCATTGTTTAGTATGGGTTGTAGATTGTGAAGTTATTATTTTTATTTTACTATAGCCTACAGTACCTGCAAGACTAACATCATCAGACAATTTGTATGGAGCATCAACAGAAAGTGACTGATATGAGACTTACATTGTTGGGTTCCGCCTTCTTTGGCGCATCTGAAACCTTCTTTCTATATATAGCAGAGAGATGTACAGGCAATCAGACACATTGTGCCTTAGCTCTAGTGCACAGGTACACATACAACCTTAGATATCACTTACTGATGAAACATTGATTAAACAATTCCAATGCATCCTCACAATATTTGTTTAATAACATTGAACCCTATTTTGCACCTCGTGCAAAACGTCACAAAAATGGAACACCAACTGACTTCCACTTTCATGGCCAGTGCCTACATTACACGTGCTCATCTTCACGCTCGTGAGCTCTGGCACTTGGCATCTCAGGCACAGTGAGAAAAGGTAAGAAGCTAAGTTTTCTTACTATTTAGAGAGACTGCATCATTCAGATTAAGATGCATGCCAACGTAATTGGGTTCACAATGTCCCGTTCGAGACATCCTGCACGGCACCCTGGACAAGATCATCAACTATTTCTGAGGCTATAAATAGGGCTTAAGTGGTTCAGTTACCGTCTGGCAAGGATGGCACTCATCTCTCCCATCATTCCTCCTCCACCTCCTCCTCCTCCTCCTCCTCCTCCTCTCCCTCCTCCAGATGAACCTGAAGAGGAAGCTGCTGGGGCTGGCGTTCCATCCCCGTCCTAAGCACACAGAGACGAGGCATGAAGCTATTACGTTTCAACAGCTGGTCATGTATTGTAGAACAGTGGTTCTCAACCTGTGGCTCGGGAGTCGGGACCCCCACATTGTCAAATAGTATAAGAAAGAGGAAAACATTATTAAAAGCTCACAAGCTCACAACTCCTCGCGATGAGGCGTTGTGAGCTCCTATTGCCAAGTGTTGTCAGGGTTGGGGGTATTAAGGATTTGTTTTACTGGCTGTTGTATAACTTCATTGTATAACTACATTGTACTACATGTACAATGTAGCTTTGAAGTGTAATTATGTTTCTGCCTCTTGGCCAGTTCCACTTGAAAAGGAGACTTTGTCTCAATGTGTTTTTTACTGGTTAAATAAAGGTTAAATAAAATAAAAAAGGGGTTGCGGCTTGAAAAGGTTGAGAACCACTCATGTAGAATAACATTTTTGGAAACCCGGCCTTACCTTGGCCACTTTGCGGAGTTTAGCCCCGGCCAAAGCCGATGCCAGACCTCCGGCTCCACCAAGCCCTCCTCCTCCTCCTCCTCCCCCACCGCCT
>OOFJ01104884.1:0-10411 GCA_900323375.1 Benthosema glaciale
TGCAGTCTGTCCTGTCGACTGCTAACTTGCGCATTGCACCCAAGTAGGCCATACATGGCCCACTTTTGCGCAAGCAGAGCGCGCAGTCCTTTTACCTCCTACCTTTTTTAAAGATTAAAGTCAATATCATAGGATAGGATAGTTCACACTTCCGTGAAGTGAGGGGTCCTCTATATATCAATAATGAATATTATGAAATCGGTCAGGTCAAGAACGTGGTACGCCCTCTATGTTTGTGTTGTAGGTGACGTCAGTGATAGTTCACACTTCCGTGAAGTGAGGGGTTCTCTATATATCAATAATGAATATATGAAATCGGTCAGATCCAAAAAGTGATACGCCCTCTATGTTTGTGTTGTAGGTGACGTCAGTGATAGTTCACACTTCCGTGAAGTGAGGGGTTCTCTATATATCAATAATGAATATATGAAATCGGTCAGATCCAAAAAGTGATACGCCCTCTATGTTTGTGTTGTAGGTGACGTCAGTGATAGTTCACACTTCCGTGAAGTGAGGGGTTCTCTATATATCAATAATGAATATATGAAATCGGTCAGGTCAAGAACGTGGTACTCTGCTTGCGCAAGTAATGATGTCTTACTCTTAACCATAATCTTTTTGAGCGGTGCTAACCGCTCCAACATGTGACATTGTGTGTAGCATTGTTAGTCTTTTAGTTCAGCAAAGCATTAATCTATTAGTCTGCCCGGTTAGTTACTAGGGTTACTGTGTGGGTCAAATACATAATCATCATGATAAAAGGCACCACTCACATGCTTGTGTTTTTTTTGTAAATCAGACAAAACTTCATAACTGTTGTAGATAAATTAAACGTTAGGAATGTTTGGAAAATGTTCCATTAAGCAAGAAACACGGCATGCACGCACGCACGCACGCACGCACGCACGCACGCACAAACAATGTTTGGAACCTTTTCCATTAAGCAAGCAAGAAAATAAATAACACATGCAGACGTGAGATGCATGACACACAGACGCACATGCACACACATGCACACACATGCACACACAGACGCACGCGCACGCACACGCACTCACGCACAAACACACACGCACGCACACACGCACACACGCACGCACACAGGCAGAATTCAATATGCCCAATGCTACAAATCATTGATGTGATGTCTTGTGTCATGTTTCTCTCACACAAGTTCATGTATAATGAATAAGTGATATGATGAACGTGAGAAAGTATTTCTGTGCCAGCAGGTCGTCTGAGCAGATCTCCTCTCACATCTATAAATATGCACCACATCAAAAGGCAAGCCGCTCTGCCTCATTAGCCTCTTAATCATCAGTGGTGGAAAGTAATTAGTTAGAGTTACTTAAGTACTGCACTTGATTTTGAGGTATTTGTACTTTACCAATTTCCAATACGTTTGCTTCTACTCTACTATACATATTGGACCCATATGTTGTACCTTTACTCCACTACGTTTATTTGAAAGCTTTGTAGTTTAATACTAGTTACTTTGTAGATTGTGATTATTATTACAAAACAATGCATACATGAACTACTTCTGCCTTATATATACATTTCGGCGATCTACTGTACAAGGCAAGCTCACAATGCGTCGTGATGGGAGTTTGTATATCTGCTATATATATATATTTTTTTTTTTAAAGATGTGTATACATTTGATAACTTGTGAAATGGTACATTCTACACAGTACATTTTAATACGAATATCTTTGTACTTTTACTGAAGTAAATTTAGAATTCCAGACTTTTACTTTTAAATGGAGTCTACATTGCAGTATTGATACTTTTACTCAAGTATAACATTTGAGTACTTTTCCCACCACTGTTAATCATTATAATTACTCTAACGGGTGTGAAACCTGCTTGAATGGGCGAGCTCAATGGACGCCCACATTCCGATGAACACAATAGAGCAAGCAGCCCTAGATACCGGCACAAACCAGCCCAGGACCTCCCACCCACCTCTCCTCTCCTCTGTTCGTTAATTTTCACTCTTTATATGGCTCTGCTGCTTTATATATATTATAAATTAATATCACCGTTTTGACTCGATTATGATTATCAAAATGTATATGTAGCGAAAATATCAGATCTACAAGTTCTGCTGTCTGCGGTTCTGCTGGCTTGTAGAGATCACCTGAATTTTAACACTGTTTGTGATGTGAACTTGATGGAAGAGCAGTATTATATTCTCAATATAATTTAACTGTTTAAAGGCTCATCCTGGTGCTCATATCATGTTTAGTCCACTTCTTACAGCCAACATTATACTTTACAATACTGTGAACAATTCTCCAGTGAGGCTGGGCAATGTATTGATATTTGTATCATCATACGATACTCAATATTGTCCTGCATTTCATGTATTTTAAATTGTAATATCATGATATGGCAGAAGTGTGGTCTTTCCCTGGTTTTAAAGGGAACATGAACATACACATTTTGTCCATATCCACCAAAAGCATACCATACTTTTTGAGGATGCCATTGGTCTGTCCCATTAATGTCAGTATGGTACGAAAATCAACTTGCAGAAACAAAATGCAAATATCAGCCAGAGAAGCAGATAATTTGAATGTGGATTTATCACCTGTTAACACTATGATATACTATCATGTACTGTACCGACGTACCGTATCCGTGTTTTACTTTCATACCTTTTCACTATGCACAGTATCTGCATTATGTACTGCTTGCTTTAACTTATATTTGTGATTCACCAGCTAAATGCCTTTCAGTTAACAGTACACAAAAATGGATTGAATAAAGTGCAAATTGAACTGAAGTATTAAAGCAGTATTGAATCACTAAAGCTCTGTCCTTTAGTCCTCCAGTCTACCAGCCCTCTCCAACAGCCCTACCCTCTGGTCAGCTTCTATCCATCCATCCTTCATTTTCAGAGGTCTACGTAAGCCAAGCAGAGCTCCATTGGCAGGCTGCTATGGAGGCAGCCTGGTAAATCAATGAGCTAAATATATGACAACCTACTTCCAACTCGCTCTTGCGTACACCAGCTCAGAATAACCCCCGACGAATCAGCTGCTTTCTATTTCTGCTTCTCTACTCTCACTAGTGTTACATCTAGTGGTTTCACCCATACCAGCCACAACAGCTACTGTCATTCTAGTACACATCTGATCTGATCGTCTGTAACTTGAGGCTAATGTCTCTGCATCTTTGATGAAGAATGCTCTTCGGGGAATTAGCGCGCCTTGTTTACCAATAGGACAAACAGAAATGTCTTACTTATCTTACTATGTATGCATTTAGCAGATGTTCTTGTCTTATCCAGAGTGACTTAACAATCACTGCATGTGCTGCAAAGAAACGAGGCTAGCAGGTAAACATCAATCCATGAGAGAGAAAGAGAGAGGGAGAGAGAGAGAGAAAGGGAGAGAGAGAGATGGACAGAGACCATGGAGAGAGGAAGGGAGGATGAGAAAGGAGCTAGAGGGAGGCAGGTAATATACCAACTGCGGTGACAGAACCTGTCAACAAAGTCACATGACCCAGCGCCTTCAGCCCTGTTACCCACACACACACACACACACACATGCGCGCGTGCGCATGTGTGTGCAGCGCGTGTGCATTGCATGCAGGTTAATACCAACACAATAGCTGGAATCACTGTCTGCTAAAGCTATCCATTCATGCTCTTATCCACTGTGTGCGGTCGGTGCACACATACTGTCCAAAGCAATGTCCCTGGTTCAATTCTGTTAGGAGACCTGGCGGTGATGCAAGTCATTCACCTTCTGTGTCCTTAGTTTCCTCGCTCTTTACTCTGCTGTCTAACTTATCCTTCCCCCACCATTTTTCTCCTTAAGTTAGAATCTCATCTGCTTTGAAACGATGTCTGAGAATCATGGATGTCAGACTCATGTGATATACATGTAATGTGTGTGTGTGTCTGACTGTTATAATACGGAGTGCGCTTCCCTTACCATCAGTACATTCATCATAGTACCAGTCCAGCTCATAGTAGTCTGCCTTGACAAACCCCCGGTCTCTCGCATGTCCTCGTCTCTTCATCACGTCTCACTGTTCAGAGACAAGACGGCCGTGTCTTTCACCGTGTCCCGCCATGCTCAGCTCAATGTCTCGGGCGACTTCCAGTGTCCCGGCATGTTTAGAATTCAAGTACACTTGGTTTGTCCCCAGATCGTTAGCCTAGTAAGTCGCCTGTCTCCTCTAGAGATTCCTGTGTCCCAGCATGCGTTGGGGCTCACCCGTTGGTGTGAGGTTCGGTCGGGACTCCCTGGACGTTTCTCGTCGGTGACAGTATGTATGATGTCCCATCTTTTAAGGATGTCCTATCTTGTCCTGGGTTATAATCAAAAGCCAACCGGTGCTGTGTTGGATGCCATATGCATTTATCCTCCTAACCAGGATGCTTATGTGGTGTGTTGTCTGCAGAGTTGTCTCTCCTGTTATGATCCCAGCATCATTAATACTCTAACGTCCTTCTGTCCGTCCTAATCCTTTAGATGTCGACATTAATGCACCCTTCGGTGAGAAACGGCTTTACGAAAAGTCCTGTCCTTACGACTGTCTGTCTGTCTATCTGTCCCTGCATCTAACAATTCCTCTCGTCTGTCTGGGCAGCTGTCCAGCTATCTGTCCCAGCCATCAATCACCACGTTACTGTGACAAATTTGTCCCATCCTCTTTGTGGGTCCATCTATCAATGTCTGTCTGTTTCCTCCTGTCTGTCCTTGAACCTATCGGCTGCCTGTCTTCCGACGAGGTCTGTTTGTCCTCAGCTGCTGTCTGTCCTCTGCTGAGGACATGCCTGTCTATACGGACCTGCTGTGTCCTTTTCAAAACATCCTGCAAAAAGCGCTACACACATGGACTGCAACCATCAATGCACACAGAGCGAGAGAGAGAGAGAGAGATGGAGAGAGGGAGAGAGAGAGAGAGAGAGAGAGAGAGAGAGAGATGGAGAGATGGAGAAAGAGTGGAATAGGGAGGGAGAGGAGTGCAGCAGTAGCAGTCACGGGTTTTGCAGCAGAAGTGATGACAATGATGACTCAGGCAAGTGGGCGGGACGACAGATTATACAAGACCAATCGTATAAGGCTTCTGCTAGGACCCTCCTCCAGTCTTACATCAGCATCATCCCTTACACCCCCCCCCCCCTCGCCTACTTTGTCCTTCTGAACGGTTGGTTGCTATAGTAACAGGCTCCGACTCCAGCAAGGCGGGAGCAGCATATGAGGCCAGTTGGCAGGACAGAGCTGTAGTGTTGGCATAGCTTATGCTACATGGAGGCTAACGGGAAACCTCCATGAGGCACAAATAAAGGACTATTTGATATGGGACCTGCGTTCTGGAGCGGCCATTCATCTGGTGATTTCATAGATCTCATAAAATCAGTGTCATCTTTTGAATTTCTCCTTAAATGTCTTTGTAAATTAATTTACATTATTCACGTTTCTTTTTTTGTTTTGATAACCAACTATTTTCATTAACTTAGTTTAGATTTTTTTCAAACTGCACAAGTACATAAAATAAGAAAACAAAAACTAAAAGACACTACATGTTAACCAATTCATGGGATAATGTGACTGAATAAATAATAAATACCTTGTTATATGAGAAGGAGGTGTTTGACTGAACCCTGGCTTGGCGGCTCCTATCACACATTTGGGTTGATTTAGAATTTTAGGTCCATGAGACCACCACAGGACATTATACCCTGGTTTAACTTATTTATATAGTATTTTTGTTTAGTATATGGATAAAAAAGCGAGTGTCTACCTCTAGTCTCTCTTTGTATGACTGACAGTTACAACACTCAGACAGAATGTCTGGCAGATGACTTACGTCTGGAGAAAATCAGCCAATCAGAAGCCCTTCCACACCCCTCCGTCCTACTTCCTGTACAACTCACATGGTGGGATGTCATCACAACATGGAGTAAAGCACAGAGCGAGGCTCCTGCACCGTGATTGGTCGGCTGTCAGTCGCGTCATCACCTGGCCTCCCCCCTCTCTGATGCAACATGTCTTATATATGTAATAAATATGTAATGAGGATATCATGCCAGAGATCATTACATAATTACAACACTCTCTATGACAGTGTGAACAGTGACCAGACACTGAAGCACTTGATGACACTCATTTGTAATTAACACATTTTCAACCAGAGAGGGGTCACCACACACCAATGATAGATATTGCAGTAGATATGCACGCCAAAAAAAATCATCATATAAACAGCATTAAGGTTGCTTTGTATGCTTTTGAAAATGGTCAACCTTAATGCCAAGAACACCATGAGACATAGTCGATGGCATGACAGACCATTCTGGTAGGGTTGTTTAACCCAGACCAGACAGAGAACTCTTTTAGACTGTAGGTCAGCAGACCTCCTTGACTGACCACTCTGTATTGCTTTTATTATCTTTGAGAGAATGCATCTCTCTCTCTCTCTCTCTCTCCCTCTCTCTCTCTCTTTCTCTCTCTCTGCGAGTCCAGGTACATGAGATGACAGAAAGGTTAAGCCTTAGGACAGCTCTTAGTTTAGCCACACACACGCATGCGCACAAGCGCGCACACACACGCACGCACGTGCACATGCACGCACGCACGCACACACACAGTCTCCACCATCATAGGTTCTGTAGACGTCCATGTCTACATTTGTTGTGGAAACACTGTGCAGATGTCACATCCACGCCCATATGACCGCATAGCCATTAGAACACAAAAGAATAGAATACAATAGGATACATGCATCTTCACTCATGCAGATTTTGACATTTATAATGCAACCAAATGCAATCAATGCTTGTGATATTAAACTGCATGGCAGCCATATTAAATCAACGGTAGATGGTTGGACTAGAAAGTGGAAATGAAGACAACGCAGCTATTGTTTTATGAAAATATACACAGTTTGTCTTTGATGATAATGCATTCCCTGGTGTTGTGATGAAGGAAATGAACAGACTTGAAATGGAGTTCTTTTTCTCAGACTTGTCGCACATTATGACTTAATTAAACCCTTCTGAAGGTTAAATCTTTATTGACATTCTCCATATCAGAGCCTTATGTTATCGTGTCAAAGTCTAAAATCGTATTGCCGCAGTACAGTTCAACAGTTCAGACACAAACCTACAAACATTTAACAAGCGATTCAGAACATAAATGTCCGGTTCATGTCCTACAACATGGTATATGCTGTCCCTTGTCTCTGTCAGTCTGATAAAGTAGTTAAATAAACTTTAAAAAATAATTTATCGTTAAAGGACAAATCTACATGGGCTCCAACATCCCCGTCAGGAGTCAAGCACTGCCATGTGTACTGACTAAATTACGTACAGTGGTGTTTCAAACACCACTTAGGATATCCTGAAATCTTTGATAAGAGCATTAAGTTGTTGCTGACTTATCTGGCATGGGTCATTTGTTTCTCTTTCATCCGATAAACATATTGGGTGACTTACAGAAGTATTTGAGAGTCTCCTCTATCTGTTCGGTAGTGAGTTCAAAGGCGGCTTCGGGGACGACCAGCGGCGTGTGCAGCCAATCATCTTGATCGTAGCCGAAGATGGTATCCGCCCTTAGCCGGTAGACGGGCAACTGCTCCTCCAATAAGCTGATGATCTCAAGCTCCGGCAAATCAGTATTGTTACACACATCTGTACAGAGGGAACGAGACAAACAGAATTTACTTCATCATAATGGTTATATTATACACCTTTACACTCTGTACGGGCTGGCCTGCTTGTGTGCATGTCCTAGTCGCCAGTAATTGGTTGGCAGCCTACACAGGGCGGCGGTGGCTCAGGGGTAGAGTGGCTGGATGGTAACCGCAAGGTTCGAACCCGGGCTCCCCCAATTGCTGAACCCCTAATTGCTCCTGATGTGCTAGTTGGTACCTTGCATGGTTTCCGCTGCCATCGGTGTATGAATGAGTGAATGTAATGCACGATCTATGTAAAGCGCCTTGGATAAAGGCGCTATATAAATGCACCATTTACCATTTACGCTTAATTTGGCCACATGGGAATGATAATCGTTATAAATACCGGTACTTAACCTATAAGCATACCAGTGTTTAAGCACAATGTTTGTATAACTACAAGATTCACTGAAAACCACTGTATCTAACTAACTGTATTTGGAAATTATTCTCGCCTTTTATCTAAATCAGGGAATGTTGAGGGAGCAGTGAGCACTGATGCTGCACTTCTACTACACTGTTATGCCTAATTTACAGCATACTTAAATGCGTGCCGATGTCACACACCACACATAGCTAATCTACAACGCATTCCTGCAATGTTGTGAGCTTGTCTATCGGCTATTTTCGGTGTGCAACACGAGGCGCAACCAAATATAAATCAGGCATTAGTGTGTGAGTGTGACACACATTTACACCTCACCAGTATGACCAGTTACGTTTGTAGTTACTGGTAATACTTTTGGGCCACTAAGCGGCTCCACCTGACGTGTTGGTGGTAAAATACCTTGTAAAGGGCACCTTGAGTTGTTGAGGTTTTACTAGCAGGACTGATTTGAACTGACAACCTTTCAGTCAACAAAATGGGAAGTTCCTTTATAGTTGTATTCTTCCTTCAATTGGCAAAGGAAGGTTTAGGAGGACCTCACGTGGCGGTTTGAGGAACTGCACCACCCACCACTACCAGTTTGTCAACATTACGACTTCAACAAATATTACAGTCTATGTCTACTGTACTGTCTTACAGTACAGTAGTCAGAATGTGACTACCAGGTCCATGGTAGGTTGTCATTTGTCAGTAATGCTGTGTTAACATTTAGGCGTCACTGTGACTGTGCTAATAAGAGCCAGGAAAAATTGTACACACTCCATGGTTACCAAACACAACACCACATGTTGTGGTTTGTTGAAAGCTATGGTAACCAGGCTGGGTATTTAGGCTGGAAGAACTTGCCCAAAAGTCCCATACCAATAGGCTCACTTCTCATAATACAGTGTGCAATCTGGAATGACACTATCTGAAGTTAACTGGAGGGCTACTGTCTCAAATTCAAGGTACTGCATTATAAATACAACATATTTGTAATACAAAAGAATTGATGAAACATACCCTAAGATTTATGAATGCCTTAACATTCTGACCAAAACACCGACAATGATTATGTAAATATGCAATCAAATCTGGGGCCACTTTATAAATTGCATATGATTGTGTAAAATAAATAAGAAATACAATGAATGAATGGTTTTATAAATGATGTATGAATAAAAAGACACAAGAAGGAAATATTGTCTGAGGTCTAATGCCCCTAATGTATTTACTGAAGTGTCCTGTTAACTTATGTAAATCATCTAGGCCTACAGTATGTCATGTTCTTTACTTATAGTGCATTAACTGGTCATTGTTTAATGTTTGGTCGTCACTGCACACTTTGTACATTGTACCGTAACAAAACAGGGCAGTATAAAAACAGTATAGGCTCTCTGCTGTGCCATCATACAGCCACCAGCGTTCCTGTGAAACGCCTTACTATTTTAACTGGAGGGCAGTGGGCACATGATCCATGAGTTACAGTGGAAAATCTAGTCATCTTATCCAGGCTTCCGTCTTCAAGGGTCTTCTGCTTAGCACATTATGGGACAGGAAACGTGTTCAGACTGTGGAACAGGATGTGTAGTGAGGGCCGTTGAAATCAGTCTATGCTTTTCAGAATGTTCATCTTCAACAACTTAAATACTAGTATATACTTATTTGACAAATGTTCGCCTATTAGGATGCTAGGTTGCATAATGACGGTTAACCTATTGTTCCTTTGATGTTTCTTTCCATCTTGTTACTTTTGTGTTGTAGTATTTGTTAACCAGTAAATACTTTGCTATTTACTTTTTCATACAGTGAACAACGAGTCAGCGGCAATAGCCAATCTACAACAGTCAGATCACAAGCCTCAGCTTGCAGATCCCAAATGTATGGAGTCAGGACAGAAGAAGGATTTTAGTTAAGAGCTCTGTGTACAGTCAGCCATTGTAAAGCTTTTAACCGTCTACAAAGGCAAGACCCTGTCAGGACTCAGGACGGAGTAGTATGTATGCACATGCACACACACACACACACACACACACACACACACACACACGCAAACACTCACACACGCACATACACATACACACGCACACACATCAACAAACCAATGTCTTGTGCAGTTTATTGATCTGTACGCAGCGTTGTCTGATATTTTGTTGTAGTATGTATGCACATGCACACACACACACACACACACACACACACACACACACACACACACACACACACACACACACACACACACACACACACACACACACACACACACACACACACCTCACGCAGAGACCATGCACCCCGGCACTGACAGACGTGTAAGCAGATGCAGCCAGGACCGGTAATGGC
>OOFJ01104885.1:0-16033 GCA_900323375.1 Benthosema glaciale
TTTCAAAGGACCTCTGGAGAGACAGGTAATGGGTCCGCTGGAGGCCTCCTGAAACCCCCTCTTGCACAGGATAGACCGGCAGCCACACACACACACACACACACCCACACAAACACACACACACACACACACACACACACACACACACACACACACACACACACACACACACACACACATTCACATAAACAGCACAAGCGGAACTATGAAATTACTGTTAAGTGCCATTTGCACAAGGCTCACCTGCCAGATGGTCTATTGTCATATTTGGGCGACGTCACATAAAAAGGGCACCCCAGCGTAGAGCGTGGCACACGAAACGGTGCCGTTATGGGTATAAACGTGTTGCGGTTTTGCTTTTTTAAGTTCGAGGCCGACGCTCAAACCAACCGGAGCGGGCTGTCTTTTCAAAGTCGTGCGTGACTTCAGGGAGTGAAAGCGGGCCAGAACTATATAGCTTCACAAAATCACATTGGATATTATGTAAATTTACTTGGATTTAGGGTTAATTGTCCAGCCATGGGGCAGAGTGGAGTGAGGAACCGGATTGGCTCACGCTCGTAATAGAGTATAAATCAACATAACGAATCGGATTCTGGAGTACAAACCGAGATTCGCTGCTCAAAAGGGGCCGTTGATTTAAAACCACGACAAGCAGAAAAAGAGATGAAAATTGATGTGATGAGAATCTGTACATTTTGTTCCGTTCCTTCATGTGAAAGCGCATCAGTCGTCAATCCGCTCTCCATTGAGACATAAATTAAGCTGTTCTGAAACAACCGCATTGTTTTTCGAAAGAGCTTTGGTATTAAAACGGGAGAGGAGAGAGAGAGACAGGGAGAGAGAGGGGGAGAGAGAGAGATGAGTGTGACTGTGTGAAGAGGACTCTTCTAGTCTGTATGCATTCGAATTAGAGTGTGTTCAAATAGTCAACAGCTCTTACAATATTGTCTCAGACTGCTTTCATTATCAAAGAGCAGCTGGGCCGCAGCGACAGACACATCAATCGACTCCCCTTATTCTTTTGAAATTCGGATTTATGAAAATGTCAAGGAGCTCGGGCAGATCTTCCGCGCTTGTTAGAGTACAACAGACCGTTATCTGGCCACATTTGTCTCTTTCCACGTGTATCTGTGTCACATATAGCTATGCCATCGGGGAGCAGTAAATAATGACTATTCTTTCAAGTATAGTAACGGTTTAGACTGCGTCAGCCGAAACCTAAATCTATTTTGGCACAGTTTACCGTGCTGAATTCATCGAAACGGCGCGCTACGAAGGGAGGTATTATTCTGTTGTGTAACCACATTACAGTAGGGCCCCGGCCGACGGCACCGCCATTCTCCCAGAACGAGCTACCACCGTATATATTTGATCAGTAATCACACCTTGTGGAAAATCGGATGATTACATTTTCCATCCACCGGCTCCCCTGCAACCAGGGACACACACACGCAACGCGGCGTGGCATGAACACACAACCACACGTGCGCGCAAACAGAATGCCTTAAAAATGCAACGGGTGAAGGTGATTTGCCATGTTTTATTTAGCCCACGTGGTGGGCCTGAGTGGCCTTGGTGGGGGCCCCGGCGGCTCGCAGCTGAACAGTGGAGGTAATTACTGTCCTCTGTGGCTCTCGCAGGCGGCGGATCAGATTAAGAGGCTCTATGATCTGTTCCTGAAAGTCGACGCCACTCAAGTTGAAGTCAATCCCCTCGGAGAGACTCCCGAGGGACAAGGTATGCCCCCCCCACACACACACACACACACACGCGCCAACTTCTCATACGCCTCTTTATCTGATGCCTGTTTCAGAGAGAGAATGCTTATCTACTACGTGTGTGCGTGCGTGTGTGCGTGCATGCGTGCGTGTGCATGCATGTGCGCGTGTGTTCAGTGTCTAGATTAAGTTTGTATTCTTTAAGTGTGTGTTTTTGTTGCATGCGTGTGACATGTCTTAAGTGCATTTGCGCATGTGAGGAATACTGTAGGGGTGCGTGTGCGTGTGAGTGTGCGTGTGCGTGTGCGTGCGCATGCGCGTGTGTGTGTGTGATGTTTGATGTTTTTAGACTATGCCGAACATCTGTGGAATTTAACTGAATCATTTTGGGAATATGGTAATTTGAAAAATGTGAGTCGTGCAGGTAGATTAAATCACATCGCATTGCTTTGATTGTGTTGACGCTCTCACACCCAGCAGCCTCCCGAGATCGTCGAGATGAAACGCATATTGGTTTCAATTTCTTTTCAACATGGTCCTTGGCCAGGTTTCACGGATCCAAGCCGTAACAAGGACTCCAGTCTATACATTGATTTCCTCACTAATAGCATGTTGGGGAGGCGTAGCTGAATGGGTAGAGAAGGCCGCCTGGGGATCAGAAGGTCACCACATGGACCCTGAGCAAGTTACTTAAAGATGGGTGAATATCACTGACACTCCTGTATATAGAAAACTTCCCATGATATCTCTAATTTTCAATTTAAGCCCAAGATAACCTTTCTATCTTGAAAATTACTCTTTCTGTAGCCAAAGGTCTGCACTATACCTCAAATCGGAGAAAGTAGTATATTCAGTCAGTAGTCAAAAATGTCCTAAAGTGCATCACAACAACGCCTCCCCCTTGCACCCTATTGATATATATTTTTCTAACATTTGCATTTTTACAACGTTTACTGGAAATGAAACGTCTGGGTTTCCGAGGCTAGGTGGGGCGTAACCAAATAAATACCTTTTCACTTACAAAGTCTGACCGAATTTATGAGAGTTACTGTATGGCAGGCCTTTCATGCATTGTACAAACATTGCGTTAACTGTGTGAAATCAGCATGATCATGTTTGCGGTATGTCTCACCACTCCTAGTCTCGGACAAGAACAAAGTGCATGTTGAATAAGCCCTTCAGCTCTGAGTTCAACAATATTCGCCCACATTTGTTTCTCTGATAACATACGCCCTGTCATTACACCAGTGGGTTTGAGTCAACCTCAGTCGCGAGACATGGCCAAAGCATTTCCGGGGGTCCCCAGCCAAAAACGTTGAGAACCCCTGGGTTAGAATAATAAGTGCGGTATGATCGGCCCTTATATGGTTTTTGGGTTGTACTTTGGGAAAAAGAATTACGGTGAAAAATTTGCGGAAAAGGTGATTATAAAATTCAATCAAAGTACGATATTTTACACAATAAGCTATGAGCCTTATACTTCGATTTACAGTACATAAACGCATGGTTAATACGTTAAACTTAAATGAAAATTAGATTCCTTGCTCAAATACGAAGTAAATGTATGATTGCCTCGTCTGTGATGCTGAACAGTGACCAACTGTGAGCTGTTCGCATACAGACAGACAGAACACAGATGCCTCGTCGCATCTTTGATGTTATTTTGTCTGCCCTCAAAACCGTCTCTTGTTTCCAGGCATGCGTTATCAAAGATTGGCAAGAGAAGAGGACTTTTTCTGTTGTTTCATGATTGCTTATGAATATTAATGAGACAGGGCTATATTCTTTTTGTTGCTAAAGGCGACGTTCTATAACGATACGTTGTCGGCTTTACCCCTGCAAGCATGGAGAGAACAAGCTAGTCAAGTTAAAATTAGCCCACTTTGAGTTTGGTTTAGTTTTTTATTCTTATTCTTGAGAGTGATTTTTTTCTTCTTCTGTTTTTATTTGTTGTTGTTTGATTAAATGTGGCTGTGAGTGCCAGAGGGAGACTTAATGGGTCCTTAATGAAAATGAAAGGCGTTGCGGAGTCAAGAGTTGTAGAGATCAAATGTGTCATGGAGGATATGCGTCACTTCATTCACGTGTTGGTGTCATTCTTAGAGTCTAGTCCACTGATTCCCAAACTTATTGGCTCCAGACCCAAAATTAAACATTTGCCCGGGACCCAAACAAGTGAAAATAGCAGGTCTGCAAACATCACAATGTGTTTTAACTTTATTTACATTTAGTAAAAAAGACAAATAAAAGTACACTGTTGGTACCCTAAACATAGAGACATAGAGATAGACATTGGGATGGACATATAGTGATGGACATAGGTAGGGACGGACATTGCTGTTCCTTGGAGTGGTTGCACCACAAAAAAAAGGCTTTTGGAATAGTTGTGACCTATATGAAAAAATGGGATTTTAACTCGCGACCCATAAGAATTGCTCCACGATGGGTCCTGAACCACTGTTTGGGAACAAGTTGTCTAGAGAGGAGATCTATGTGTGTGTGTGTGTGTGTGTGTTTGTTTTGTTAAATGTCATTGATGGTGTCTGGTGCCTGCCGGGACGTACGTACGTACGTGCGTGCGTGCGTGCGTGCGTGCGTGCGTGCGTGTGTGTGTGTGTGTTTTGTTTAATGTCATTGATGGTGTCTGGTGCCTGCCGGGACGCACGTGTGTGTGTGTGTCTCCCTCTCTGATTGTGTCTGTATGGTCTGTTTGTAATCCTCAGCGTCTGCCCATTTCTACGTCTGCTACAGTGTTTCCTGTATCTCTAATTACACATCATTACTCTCTGCTAGCATGTGGCGTCCTGGGACATGACATCCATTGCATAATGCATTTCTGCTTGGACTATTGCCTAGCTTTGTGCTGTTTTTTTGCACCGTTTTTCGATAGCTGAGAGGTTGCAAGCTGTCCAATGCGGAATCTCATATTGGATTAGTTATACATTTAAATAATTTAAGTACTGTACGTTGTAAGTGATGCGAACTAAAGTTCAAGTGTAGAGAGGCACTTGTGCCTCTGACAGCTATCACAATTATGGACATTATCTTTATTTGTCGTAGGGCTAATGCTATATAATTAGCAGCCAATGAAACAGAGTTTATCTGTGCATATCTGATATGCCGTCAAAGTGACGTCACTGGGGTAGAATCCATGAACGTGAAAAGTGAAAACTAAAACCCTTAAAAAAATAAAAAATAAACGGGTGATAACCACATCCGGCCACCACAGCTTGTCCACTCGGATGGCAACGCTCGCAAGGCCATCGACTGCTCAAAGTGGGCACTCGCTCTGTCTGTACACCTCATGAGCTTCGGCCCTTGCTGTCGGCAGGCGTACAAGTGATGGAGGTGTGGTTTGTGACATATTCTGGTGCAAAAGACCACCCGCTTCGTATGTTATCATCCCTTATCACAGGAAATGTTGAAAATCAGCACCTAAGAAACAGCCAGAATGTGAAAATTGCACATACCGGGAGAAACCATGGGAAACCATGGGAACATTTGCTTTATATGACATGCTTGCGGTTAGGGTTAGGTTTGGGGTTTGGGGTAGGGTTAGTCAGCGGGCAGTCAGGTTGTAGAATGCTAAACGCCACAACGTCTAGAATGCAGGTATGGAACATATTGGCCGTATTCCAATTTCCCACGTCCTGATAACGGTTGATTTCGTCTATTTAATACAAGATAACACTCAAATCCGCTGAGAAGACACAACAGAAATGGATAACCATCAAATAAATGAATTGGAATGCAGGTATAAACATTGATCGTGATTCGTGTCCTTTTTAGAATCCTTGTGCTCGTGTCACATACAATAGACATCATCAGAT
Source organism: Benthosema glaciale (assembly GCA_900323375.1). NCBI lineage: Eukaryota > Metazoa > Chordata > Actinopteri > Myctophiformes > Myctophidae > Benthosema > Benthosema glaciale. The sequence continues at coordinate 5,552 of OOFJ01104885.1, forward strand.
CAGCAAATGGGTTACTTCTAACTGGAGTAAACTGGACCACCTGCATGCACTTTAACCCATTTAGGCCTCGAGTTAAATACGTTCACTCTGTAACAATATATATTCAAGATTTGAGGCCCATTGTCATGATTTTTTCGGTGGCGCGCTATGAGCTTGTAGATCTGCTATGTTTCAATATGTAATATAATAAAAGTACAACTTTAATGCTTAGAAAACCAAATGCGTTCCCGCCCAAAATGGGTTAAAAAAATAAATGCAAAAAGAAACAGTTATTTTGGTTTTGCATACATACGTATGAAAAACATTATGCCTGCCTGCTGTTTTTTGCAGGTAGCATTAGGAGTGCAGCTTCCTTTGAAATGCATCTCTGTTTGAAGTGTTAGAGGCGATGTCCATTTAGCATAATGGCTTCTGCTGTAGAGTGACACGTATGCCTCAGTGTGCCTATCGCGGATTTAATCAAGACTAATGGGGTGAGCTGCCAGTCTTCCTTTCATTTACATAAGGTGTTTTAGCTTTTAATGAGTTCCCCCCGTTTGGTTCCTGAAGTTTTATGCGCTCTTGCCCCCTTTTCCATTTCGCCTCTTCTGTCCATCTTTCTCCTGTCTTTTTCTCTCATCATGTCATCTGCTCGTCTCTTTACCGTGTCTGCCCACAGTGGTGTGCTTCGATGCCAAGATCAACTTCGACGACAACGCCGAGTTCCGCCAGAAGGCGGTGTTTGCCATGGACGACAACGCGGAGAGCGACCCCACGGAGACCGAGGCCGCCAAGTGGGATCTCAAATACATCGGGCTGGACGGAAACATCGCCTGCTTTGGTGTGCAAACAAACAACACAACCCTTGCTTCAAAACTCACAAACACATGCACACGAACTAGCAGCCATGCATAGCGCACGCACGCACGCACGCACACACGCACAAATCAATCAGCCTGATCTCACATAATATAGTATAAATGAATGGAATTGACATTCCGTAGATAAACTACTAATAGAGCCAAAAGTCTGTTCATATATTACTGTTTGTTTGACGGGGGTGTGGCTTTCACAAACCCGGAAGTGCAATTTCACCACGGCAGTTTCGGGCTGGGCGAGTTTGGGTTTTATGATATTTTCAATTCTGTGCCCATTGCATCGTAACTCGGACGGTGGGCTGAGTAGGCCCCATGCCGAACGCTCAGCATGCCAACTCGGTCGGCTAGTAGTGCCTCCCTCGGCGGTGCTTCACGTGGCTCAAGTTTGGTAGAGACCGCCGCTCCGTCATTGTCAATGGGGAGGCATTTCAGTATAATATGAACAGACTTTTGGCTCTATTAGTAGTTTATCTACGGAATGTCATCAATTCTGTTCATCTATACTATATTACGTGAGATCGTTTTGAATTAATTCAGCCCGTCTACTCTTGGAGTTCGGGGGAATTGTTGTTTCTAAGGAGCTGAAACTCAGTCAAAGCAGAGGCAGTCCATCCCTCTTATCCAGGCCAACGTTACCAGCAGCTTTCTCAGGACTCCAGAAGGAGCGCTGCCATAACCAATGCATAATAATTAGCCATAATCCTCCCAGAAAGTCTCCAGTGAGCCGGATTGTTAGCATTCTCATTAAAGGTTCCCTCTCTTGTCATAAATCAAAGCTTTAGCAGGCGCTAACAGGTGCTTCAGCTAGCTACCCTGTAGCCCCATAAACACGTTAGAAGTGTTTCGGTTAGCACTAGCGCTGCTGCCACCCCCACCTGTCTAAGAATGTAATATCACTTTTAAGGCCCTGGAGATCCTTTGAAAGCTCGGTAAGCTACTAACGTAACAGCTGTTAAAGCGATTTTCCCTGCTTTGCTATTGAGATCTGTGTAGGAGAGCTTCCCAGCAGCACCGCGGCTCAGCTCCCGCTAATGGGACTATTTTCCACGTGGAGTCGCTTTCCTGCAAATAGCAGATCTACAAGCGCCGTGACACATTGCATCGCGGTACGTTGTGAGCTTGTAGTTCGGGTGTTTTCGGCACAAAACGAAGTATGAACAGCGTCTAGCCCAAATTAAAAAGGATATTTTTGTGCACTATATCTACAACAAGATGTGCACATGCACACGCTCTACAGTAGGGGGAAGTGCAACAGGCCAACAGCACACACACACCAAGGCCGCCCCCACTCGATCATGCTTGGAGGAAGGCCCCTCTTGTTCTGATTGGATGAAGGCTTTCTCACCCGTCACCAAAACCGAAACTAGGTTTTCTTTTTCACCTCGGGGGCTCACTGGGGACAGGGAGGAACTCCTTACATGGTCAGCACACTTTATAGTAGGGAGGATCCCCCCCCCCACAAATTAAATTGAATTAAGTGAAATCACTGAATATACCTTTAAGTTGGCAATGTAGTCTTCTAGTGCTACCGCTAGGCTAAACACTGCCACACAAAAGAACCATAGTAGAACTTCCATTCATCAGCATTCTCCTAGTCATTATAATTACCTTTCTCTGCCTCGTTCAACATCAAGACTTCAAGCCCGATTCTGGAGACCCACTCTGTATGTGACGTGCTACGCATTTAGCTTATTTGTTCCTCTCTCTAGTCTGTAATTTACTGCTTGATTTAATTGTTCGTGCTCTTACATTATTTGATCTTTCCCTTTAGTACCGGTAATGTTCATTTTAATTAACTGTGGGTTATACCTGCGTCACTCGTCTTTACTCTTCAGGGGTTTCGTGTCAATCCCGGAGTCGTGCTAGGCCTTAATAACCAACACTAGCTTCATTATAGTGCAGGTCATTACCGCGCTACAGTATCATTAGTAGTGCTCTTAAGTTATCAAGCCAACACACTTAACTGCGTCAAAGAAAGTCTGGCTAAAGGAAACGGGTGCTCATGTAAATGAGTCTCTCTTCTGGCATAATCATTTTGTATCGGGATCTTAAGCATTTGCATACCTGCATAATGCATATTCAAAACATGTTTGACCCTTGACCGCTGCTGTTTTAACAGTGAACGGAGCGGGGCTCGCCATGGCCACGTGCGACATCATCGACCTGCACGGCGGGAAGCCGGCTAACTTCCTGGACCTGGGTGGAGGAGTCCAGGAAAGACAGGTGTACGAGGCCTTCAAACTCCTCACCGCTGACCCCAAGGTAAGAAATGAGAATCAATCCACGAGTGTGTGTGGACGCACGTGCGTGTGTGCATGTCATAGCTGGCTCATGCTATGGCAAACATTAGGAGCAGGAGACAGATGCAACGTTGAATAAACATGTTTATTGGATAATTACCCTAATACAAGAAGAACTAAAGAATGATCTGGAGAACTGAAATAACACAAATAATAGGCTATACGGATCCTATGAGGTGTGGAGTCAGTAAATCAGCGGTGTCTGTAGTGGGTGGATGTGTGGTGCATGTGTGGATGGAAAGAATAGTTCAAACATAACTGAATAAGCATGTAAGGTAAGCATGGCGAACTAAGCAGGAAGTGGAGGCTGCAGGTCTGCCTCCTCCAGATCTTTCTGTAGGAATGGCAGGGACACTGCTTGTATAACCAGGGAGACACCGGGCCCAGGTGCTCTCCCATTAGCCATCAACTGCAGTGCCCCACCCAGGCTCACCTACAGGGTGACAGTCAGGCAGGCAACATAATACAGCAATACAGCACAGTTATACTTGTAGGAAAAGTAGCGAAGTAAAAACGTATTGTATGCAATGAAATTCCCTGCCAGGATATATGTACAGCCTTGCATTATTATTATTTATATTTTTGATTTTTTTTTTTTTTTTTTGTGCTACTTTTTAAAACATATATTCCAATATTTTCTACAGCTATGCTTAGAAATCTTTGAAGAGGGCTTAAGTGGATAAACGACTCTTTCCTCAACGTTTTATTATTAATTCATTTCTAACATAACTATACATTTAGGGAACCACTTCTCCTTCATTTAGACTGGCACAAGCTGAGAAATAAAAATGCTGATAGAAAATCTACAAAATAAAAACATAAAATAAAACGGATTCCGCTGCAACATGGCAAACTTAGGCCAGCACTGGACAACCAATTCCGCTTAACCCATGGAGACCTGAGCACAATTCTACAAACGTCTTCTAAATCGTTCTGAAGTTTTCTGAACTATGTATGTTGCTTCTATATCTGCTATTTTTAGTATAAAATAATGCTTTTTGGCTCAAATCTAAATTGACACAGAATGCTTCCCTGGTTTTAATGGGTTAAAATACACAACAGCAAAGAAAGAAACAAAAAAAGTACTCTCCTGTGTTTTATCATTTTCAATGTTCCAGCCAGGTGCCATGTCGTAGCAGGTCTGGCTTTCCATGTCGGTGTAATTAGGAATACGTCAGTATGACAACAGCACTGATTAGCCCAGAGACTGCGGAGGTACTCTCTGCTGTTTTAGTAAGGGGGAACTGTGAGCTGTGTGTGTGACTAAGCAATGCAAGTTTATTTGTATACCGTAGCACATTTCAAGAGCAAGCCAATTCAGAGTGCTTTACACAAAACATTAAGCATCCAGGGACATTATAACGTACACAAACGCAAGCAAGTATTTATTTACGTGGGCGCGGCCCCGTGAAATTGTCGCACGCGCATGCTCGTTTCGTGCACACGCTTTTTGTCTCCACCAGGCCGAAGGCATGGGTAGAGAGTATGTTTTGCACTCCGTCCGTCCGTGTGTGTGTGTCCTTCCGTCCGTCTGTTACCAGCTAATCTCCGCCAATCTCCGTTAACCCGGTCGATGCCGAACTGCACACCCACTCCCTGAATGCCAACGATGAACCTCTGCCCCACATTTTCCAGAACGGCTTGCTGTATAGCGCCACCATGAGGCAGATTTTCAAATTTTTACCTGTGACTGTCCCGTTCTGCGTGAAACTGCGTGAAAGTGTATGCACACTCCCACAATTCACAATGTTGGCGCTGAAAAAATGGCGACACGCCCAGTACAGTTCTATGTCTCTGTCTATGTCTTATAATATGTTTGTACTGTGCAACAACAATTCCATTGTATTTATACATACGACATATAAACCTGAAGATCTGGAGCAGACCTGTCGTGTCGGCGTTAATCGATGCCCGTCTGCAAGTACCTTTAGTATTAAGAGCCGCAGCAGCGTTCTGGTTCAATCACCACATCCATTTGTATTGATTCATTAAAGACACCGGCGTTGCAGTAGCTGAGTATACTGAAGATGAATGAAGGCAGGCACAGATTTAGATTTATTTAGAATTCCTGCTGGGTTCACCATCCTGCTACGTGGTGAATCTCCACTCTATGGACTGCATTAATGCCATCATGTTTGGTGGTGTTTTCACACTGTCGTGGCTGATTTTACTGTGCATAGCTCTTCTAAATATTTTCCTTTTCTGAAAAATGTATGTTGCTACTTGCTACAGTGTACATCAATGGTGCTCAAACATTTCCTTGTCAAGGACTTGCACACATTTCAACCAGGATAGAAATGACACAGATGCTGGGTTAAGACCTCGGTAAACAATGAGATCCTGGCGACAGCGCCACACTGTTGACTGTGTGTTGACAGTCGTCTTTCCATGAATGTCTTTTCTGCTGTCGCTGCCATGTTGAGGGATCAGTGTGTCTATGGCAGCATGTGTGCCACTGCCCTCTCTCTCCTTTTCAGTGTTTTTTTCTTGTTCATGCAAGCTTGTTTGGCCGTCCAGCTGGCATATTGACTCAAACCGACCAGACAATGTTGACAAAAAAACACATATGAAAATCTCCCGGAATAATTGTGGTGTAATTTGTTTTTTTGGCAGCTGTACTGCTCCTAAGTGAAGTATACCGTGATTGGCCTCTATGTTAATACCCGGGGACTGCTTGGTCTCAGGCCCAGATTGGTCCATTGCGGGACTTTGGTGACATTTCCCAAATGCCTGGCCTGCCTGCTGACTGATGGAGGACTGCAGCTGATGATTATATCTTCCATTCAAACTCTCAGATTGGCTGGCGTCAGTAGTTGATAGTTAATGTCTGGGGCCAGTGAGGCTTGTTTTGGTCCGCCACTTGGCTGCCGTGAAACAATTAGTCAAAAGTATGAGCAGTCGGCTTGCCATGTCACGATTGGTTAACTCCTTTAGTGCCCGGATTTCATTAAAAAATGTATTAATCTTGTGCCGGGGGTGCTATAGGACTTACTTTTAATGCAGCTTCATCCCACTGACCCGAAGAAATAAATAAAAATCGCGTCCGTTTTCACTTCACGGATATCCAACACGTCCCCAGAAGCCATTATAGTCCACGCCATGTAACGTATTGCGATGTGAAACCTTTCTCTCCCGAGGCGAGGTTTCAACACGGACATCGCCCAGGGAGAGGAGATATGAGCGTTCTCTTCTGAACGTAAACACGGAGGCAAACGGAGGCGAGGTTGCGCGTCATCATCACATAGGCTACGGGAAGCAGTTTAGGAAAAAAAAGACAAAAAGTAAAAATATCACGGATTTCACTCAATCGTTTTGATATCAATGTAATAGCGTTAAGACGTCCACAGAGTCCCCGGTAGTTGTGTTTCTTAAAACGTGTACAGACGTCCTTGAGAACGAAAGTGTTCATACCTTACCTTGCTAGACTTCTGCCGTTTTCGATTACAATTTAGTGCATAAACAAAAAGACACTGTGATGGTATTCTTATTTATTTTATTCTTGTTTAATTAACAGCAAGATCACAGAAGATATGTTGTGACTGTTACGGAATGCTGTTGTGACTTACATTAGACGACGTGTAAAGAAACAGGTAGTTGACTGTTAGTAGATTCATTTTTTCAGACTAATTTTAAAAATCCAACGCTTGACTGCCAACTGCCAAGCACGCAATATTGGTTCACAGGGTCTCCTCATGCTCTCTGCCAACATATGATTTACATTTGTCTGTGATTATGTTTCTCAGCCTTTTTTTGGTCAAAACAAGCTGTATTCAATGCCAATTGATTCTGGAAGATAAACTATGAAAGGATGGTCCACACACACTCCCGTTTCTTACGTTGGTGTTGAATTGTTTTTTTTTACAGCAGCAGTCTATCTAGAGAAACGGACACGTTTGGGCACGTTTGCTTTCCTCAGCATCTCAAACTCACTCACTATTAAGACCATAGACATATAAACGTAGACGCCTCTTTCTGCTCTGTGGCGTCTGTATCTCAATGGAAGGAATATGGAGGTGATATTGGCAATCTTTCCCGAGATTTCTTGCGAAGCATAGTGGATGAAAAGTGGAAGGGGACGTTCTGTAAACCAATCAGAGGCGCGACTCCTTCTTTCCCAGCGCCACTTGTTTTGGAATGTAAACGGAAGATCCCGGAAAAGACGTGATTTCATTGGCCAGTAGTCACTTGAGTGACAGCGACGGCCGGGATGCAACTTCACGTCCTCCTCCCGTTGCAGACAGGTCGCTCCAGTGAACTAATAACATAATATCTATGATTGAGACTAAGTCTAAACAGGTAGATCACCTCCATGTCTTTAGCCTCCTTTACGCCTTTTTGGTCTGTTGCACCAATTCATTTGTGTGAAATTAATACATATTTTTCTTTCTTTTGTATTTTGTACAACCTAAAAAGGTATCTTTGAAAAACAAAGAAAGGTCACGCACACTGTCAAACACTTGCCAGAAAATGTTGCTCTTTATTGGGTCAACGTTTCGGTCACTCAGACCTTCATCAGGACAGACAAATATCTGTTTTGTCTGTCCTGATGAAGGTCTGAGATAGATACCTCAAAGATACCTTTTTAGTTCATGCTCCATTGTCCTATGCACCTGTCACCAGCTTGTTGAGGTGTGCATTGTCCTTTTGCTATTAAGTATTTTGTACAACCAAAATTAACTACTACTACTACTACTACTACTACTAATTACTACTATAGAGTACAGACGTCCTGACATCAGACCCACACTCTCTGGGTCATGAAGGTTTTTTTTTTACCATTCAAAATCCCATAGACAGTTATTATTTTTATCAAGTAATATAAGAACTCTGCTCCACAAGACAAACAAACAAGTCTGGCGGTTCTGTCAGAGAGGTGCACGGCTCTGTATTATCATTAATTTATGATATTTAGTCATATTCAATGCAGTGTGACTCACTGTCACCGCCAAAGCACGTTGCGCTCTGTCAAAAAAACATTTCTGGCATTCATTATATTTCGTGACTCTTGCTACCAGAGTGTGTTAGATGAAACGACGCGGCGTCTCTCCTACACAAAGGGAAAATCTAGTGCAGTGGTTTTCAACCGGCGGTCCGGGGACCACCAGTGTGTCCTTGAGAGGGTTCCAGGTCGTCCCCATGCAGCTAAATGATGGAAAGTTGTTAACCCAAATAGAGATCTTTAACTCTTGAGAGCGTAAAATGCTCTCGAGAGTTATATTATTGTTAAACATCTGCATTACTTGATTTACAAGAAGTCTACACAATTAGAGAATATAGAAGAATTGTTGTTTTTAATAACAAAAAAAAATAACAACACTTTGTGTTTTGTTGGGTCTATGATGGACCCACCCCAGACAATAGTGGTGGTCCCCAGGTTGCTCTTAGTCAGGATGGTGGTCCCCATGGGTCAAAATCTGTTGAAAACCAGTGATCTAGTGCAACACGACGCGACACTGACCATGTGTGGCCGGGCCGCGGCCGCACGTGTAATGGGAGATGTAGTCACTAGATCGATCGATTGATTTTTATTTATCACAAACAATTCACAAAAAATACCATAGCAGCACTTTCTCGACATATACAGTCCTATTAGCATCATAGAGGATAAAAAAACACAATATAGCCCTCGAGGGTTTAGTCTTATTTGAATTATGGTCCTCTTCACTCACGCACGCACAAAACACTAAGCAACATAAACAAAAACAACAACCATACATGATCAGACGGATATAGCGTAAGCGGTGTACTGTACATTGTCTTGTCAGACTTCAGTAGTTTATTTATAGACTGTGTGAGTCAGAGCATAGAATTGAAGAGACTAATACAGCCCATAGCATGAATAGATCACATTGGTAACACTTTTGCCATAGGCTGTCATCTAAAATGTTCTTGTCATGCAAATGATATAGTTTTATTATCCACATTGAGTGGTCATTTCTCAGTTCTTCTGACTTCTCTGTCAGCTGGTCATGGGGAGGTGGCTCCTGTTCTGAACAGTTTGGCCCCTTTTTGATATGACCAACATTTGGGTTGTTCTAAATAATGATTCATCTCTCAAATAGTGACAAACTCATAATTCTACTATACACGTAGTACATTACACCGTAGGGGGGAACTACCAAATAAAACCACGGCCCACAGCCTCAATTGACTATATTCACAGAGGGGCCTTTTTGCTTTCACGTCATATTTGCGGGCCACCCCAATGAGGTGGCATTACATTACCTTTTAATAGCAAAAGGTCACCGTGTGAATATGGTGAATTGGTGAATGGTAAAATGGTATATGGTGCGTTTATATTGCGCCTTCATCCAAGGCGCTTTACACAGATTTTGCATTACATTGACTCATTCACACACAAACATTCATACACCGATGGCGGTGGAAACCATGTATGTGACCCTTGACACTTGTGTGCCAAACCTACAGTACATTGTATTTGGAAATATCAATATCCAGTCAGGGTCCAAGTGTTGACAATTTATTGAGGAATATCCAGGCAGAGAAACAGCATTTACAGCAGCCCCAGACCTCCTGGCCTGCATGGGGGACAGAAGGAGCAGAAGCCTCCTGACTGAACCCTAATCTCAAACACTTTGTACAGTCCACTCTGACAGAGATGCTAGTCTAAATGGTTCTCATAAGGATATGTGCTAAAGACAAAGGCAACACACAGTACAAGCAGTTACAGAAATACCGACTATACTTAATTATGCTGACACAGAGAGTAGTCCGTGGGGGGAGTCGGCTGTTTGATTTAACATCTGCAGTCGAGTTATCATTAGTTACCTTGTTGTGAAAAGTGTCTGTGAACGAGATTTAATGGAAGTACACACAATACATTATGTTCTAGTCAATCCAATTCAATTCAAATGAGCTTTATTGGCATGAGTAGACATACAACATGACATTGCCAAAGCATGTGTCAGAAATTTTTAATTATAGCAGTTGATCCAGCCGTTGCAAGTCCTGCAACTTAACTTTGTAGTTAATTGTTTCCTGTGGCCCACATGTTTTTTTTTTTAATTCTCTCTCTCTCTCTCTCTCTCTCTCTCTCTCTCTCTCTCTCTCTATCCCTCTATGTGAAGGGAACGGCGACGTGCATCTTTAAACATGATGAATGTTTAAAAAGCTGCCATGTCTTTCCACCCCAGCAGGTGATGCATTGGACCACTCCAATATCCACTGTGTGTAAATTCTATTTGGTCTCACCTAAATTCATCAACATGTCCTGTAAGGGGACAGAAAGAGAGAATAATTACACAAACAAGCAAACACATGGGGAAAAATAAATAAATAGATACATGAAAACAGGGGGCTCTTGA
>OOFJ01104886.1:0-12079 GCA_900323375.1 Benthosema glaciale
GGGTCTTTTATCTTTTCAACATGCAGCTCACCTGAAACAGAGCCACCACCAGGTCAGCCACACACAGGTTGACCATAAACAGGTGCATGGGTGCGTTGTGCTTCCTTCTCCTCAGCAGCACCCACAGCACAAAACCGTTCCCCAGGGTTGTGAGAGCCAGCACCAGTCCCAGCACTGCAATTTCGGCGCGGGCCAGGACCTGGTCCCTGGGCGGAAGTGTAGCGTGAGGCGGTGTGGCGGTGGCATTCTCGGGGAAGAGCCCAAAAAACGAGCCTGCACTGTGAGAGCTGTTGAGGGAGGTCAGATCGGAGAAGAGCGAGGCGGACGTGAGGTTGCTCTGTTGTCCTGGTGCCGTCAGAGAGGAGAGGGATAACCCATCCCAGCTGGATTCCCCGCCAATGCTTTCCATGCCTGGAAGTCAGACAAAATAATATCTTCATGTAAAAAGGAAAAACTGGTTATACAATACAGTGTGTTGATTGTGGAGATTAATATATACAGTAGTACATAATAGTACAGGTATTATGCGGTTACTATGCCCCCGATAGGTGATGTGATGTTTAATCAAAGCGTGTTTCAGTGTTAGCTGAGTGTAACCGGTCTGTAATGGAAACCGACACTCTATAGGAGCTGATTTACAATGGATTAACATGCATAGAGGAGATCCTGCAGGCGTGTTTGTGATAATAGTACAGTACATCCCACAGGATCTTTTTTTTTTTTTTTTTTTTGTAAGATCATCGATTCAAACTATTTTTGCACTGTGATCCACGGTTGTGTGACAAAGTATAAAATAGAGCTTGCGACTTTCGCGGATAATCAATTCATGGTTATAGCCTACTTGTTGTTGTTTTTACAAATAAAAATAAATCTAACTTCTCTCTAAATTAAATTAATCGAAAAAGTAATTGAATCATCTCCAAGAAATTAATCGATTAGTTGTAGCCGAAAGGAAGTTTGTGAGGTAAAGGAAGATTGAAGGAAGAATGTCTCTATATGAGTGCGTGTGAGAGACTAGACTGTTCAAAGTCTAGCGCCAAATAGTGCAACCTCAGTTTCACCCAGAGGTTCAACTCTGACCTAAAAACATTCTGAGATGCTACCTGTAGATGTATGTGAAGATAAGACAGAGGCCGTAACAGGCTGTTATCGGCTATCAGTAGCATGTAAAGTCGTGAGACGTTGCATGCTCAGGCTTTTTATCAACAAAACTACAAATTGTTGGGATTATTAAAGACAACATCGGAAGCTGCTTGTTTGTTCGTGTCAGTGTTTGTATGATTATAAAAACTTTCTAAAGTTTCAAGTTACGCTCAGACTTGTGAGAGTTAGTTTATGTTTGACTATTGGTGAACTTTGGGTCATTGCCCCTGTCCTGACCCTATCTGTTGAGAGTCTTGCTCAACACTTTTTCTTTAATGCAGCTGTTACAATATATGGAATTGTTCCCCAAACCTTTTCATTTAAAGGACCTCCAGTTTGATAAGCATAGGCCAGACACCCAGTTGATTGATTTTGATTTGATTTCATTTATTTATCTACATATATAGCTATAAATGCACCAAGTCGTACAGTGCGTACGTGTGTATACGTCTGTAATCCATGTAACTCGAGAACTGTTCGCCCCACTTCAAATTCGACACGTGCGTTCCACACCCCCACAGCGAGTGCAGTCCCCTGTGTCAAGTCCGTCGGATAGCCGGTTGTCGAGAACCACCACAAAAACCTCTGCCTGGGCTCTGGACCTGGTCACCCCTATATCTCTATGGAGCTGGTCTGTTCTGACATCCTAATCCTCTCCCCGGGCTCTGGACCTGGTCACCCCTATATCCATATATGGAGCTGGCCTGTTCTGACATCTGCATAAGACTCCATATTTGCGCATTCCTGACAAAGAACGCCAAGGGACACAATAACATAATAACTGGGTGAGGCATGCATTTCCAACTTGCATCGTTCCAAGTAGGCCAGTGCCACTGGTCTAGTTTATTTATTCTCTGGGACCACAATCTACACTCAGTGCAAATGTAACTCCTACAGTGTATAAAAGTGACCGAAATTACCCGTAAAGGCCAATGCTTGCGCTTTTCTCAGGATTCCTGCACCCCCACATGTGACTGTTCAGAAAATCCTGTTTGAAACAAGTTTTTTCTGACGTTGGAAGGAGCATGTACATTTGAGACCTGTAAGGATCCAGTTGGTTCCTAATCCTTACTATATCAATCATTTAGCTGGGGACCCCCTGGAATCTCCTAAGGACCCCTGGGGGTCCCCGGACTCCACTTTGAGAACCACTGTACTACGATATGGAAACAGCACCATGTGATACAGTATGTAAATCGCTCTGGTTTAAGAGCGTCTGCTAAATGCCTAAATTGTAAATTGTCACCATGTAAATTGGAAGAACCTTCCTTGTTCGGATATGTTTTTGGCACATATATTGCATTTTTTAATTACATTATTATTAAATGCTATTATCCTCGATTTACTTCCTTGAGAAAGCATGTGATTCATTTGACATAGATTAAGTTATGTGACGTACGTATATTAACTTCCTCAGTCTGTAGTTTTGTTTAGAAACAATTCATATTTAGCTATGTTACTGGCCCATATAGACTGTAAAAAAGTAGATGGAGCCAGCCAAAAGAATTATCACATATTTACAGCATTTCACTAGAGATAAGCAGATCAGTTTAAACCAATTTTCACCCAAACATTGTGTCCACACATCAAAGACTTTTTATTTATGGATTACGGATGTACAGCTGGGAGCAATCCGGAGATTGGAAGTGACTAGAAAAATTGGGAGAAACTGCAAATAACCTGAAGCAAAACAGCAAGAATCACTTGAAGTGATTAAAAAAAGTAAGAGTCTTAGGAGTCTTAGGAGTGCAGTGTTGTGTTTATGGTTTGGCACACACAATTTGGCAAAATTGGATTCACAAATCCTTTACAACTTTGATTAAAGTCATACATACAGTGTAACTTTTATTTAGTTTTTGGCTTTTCTTCCTTTTATTGATAGTTTCTTTATTTTTCTCACTTCAAATTGTTATTGTTTTTCAAAAACACACAACACACCACACAAGAAAGAAAACAAACAGGAAAAACAACAACACATCGACATTATTTCCAATCAAACATTCTTCAACACTTATTGATAGTTTCAAGTGAAGACTGACAGGAAAGAGGGAGAGAGAGAAGCGGAGACATGCAGCAAAGGTCGATGTCGTCATCATGAACGGGACTCAAACACGCGCCGCGCTGTCAGGCCAGAGCCACATATGGCATGCGCCTGGACCACTAGGCCAGCGGGTGCCCCACAGTATACTGATCATACTCTTTCACTGGTATATTTTTCACAGTAGCCATTTTACATAATTGTGCTTTTTGTTTCATAACCTCTGAAAAAAAAACATGTATTAAACATTATTTTTATCAGTGGGTGTCCTGGACACTCATGCCAAAATGACATCCGTACCAAAAGTCTATTTTTAACAAAATACGGTTTCTGACTAATTGGCCCTCCAGCAATCTTTTTGAGCGGTATAGTTCTGTATAGATAGACACACGCTGTCACGAGTATGCAGGCGCATATTCTTATACATACTCAATTAAAAATGGGAACATCCGCTCTCATGAATAACGTGCTTCCATCCTAATTAACACAATAATTAACAACCGTAATTAACAATTCCCATGAGTTCAAATTCGTCTCCTGCGTCATGTCTCATATAGCTCATCTCGTGTGAGTGGCAGGCGTGCAACTCTCAAAACATGTAAACCTTGATTAATGATTAATGCCAGATGCAGAACATAATTGACAAGGGGAACTTCACAGTTCCTACTTCACAGAAAACTGAAGTAGTACAGTATAGAAATAGGTCTGTAATTGAGGTACCTGGTGGTCCATGACCAAATTAGTGCATAGGTTAATTTAATAATTCATGCACAGAGTTCAAATCTGTCTCCTGTTATGTCTCACGTATCTTTTATCATCTCTCTCTACGCCTTTCCTATCTCGCTACTCTGAGTCTATCCTGTACAGCAGTGGTTCTCAACCCTTTCTGAACTCAGTCTGGACCACAAGCATATTTTGAACCATCGTCAAGGCATCCTAAAAATAACCAAAAGAAATAGGTCCATTCTTTGTTTAATTGGGTTGTGAGGTGTTTCTTTAAAGAAGAGACAGCACACAGTACTTGCTGTCTTGACAGTGAGGAACACAGCTGGAGGTTAGGGACTCATAATGGAGTATTTATAATGGAGAGAAGTCTAGGATCTTCAACAGGCAGGACCTATATGAAAACGTTTGGTAGGTAGGGGCACGGCCTCACAGCTAGAAGGTCCTGGGTTCGATTCCCGCAAGGGAAGCTGTGGGTACTGGCAGCGTGTTTCCTCCTCCAGTGCCCATACCCGAGGCGGGGTTGGCGAAAGGTCCCCAAAAACGTTTGGTAGGTATTGCTTCCACAGCACCGAAAGATGAGTGCATATGAGATACTACTATAAAAGGTTCTGGACTGGAGGGAGCTAGAGGTGAACTCGGTCAATGGAATATAGTTCAATCAAAGCACAACGATGCAGGGAAGCTTGAACTTTGATTTGATACCATTGATCTTGTCTCGTCATCAAAACAAACAGTGAAAACAGAACATAGTGATGTGCTCGGAGGTGTTCCACAGTACAGAGCCTCTGTATTGGGTGGAAAACAGATCAGATCTGTTTTTCAGCACGCTAGGCCCCAATTCTCAGAATCTGAATAAGATAAGAATAACTCAACTCTACGGTGTCAGTCTCTCTCCATCTAAACCCATTTGACGCAAGTTTGTTTTCATTCTCATGCATTGGCCTGTCAACCTCTCCCTCCATCCCACCACTCCTTCATCCCTTCCATACATACATTCCTTTCTTCCCCTTTTTCTCCTCCCTCGTTCTCTCTCCAGTTCCATGGAGGCCAGCAAACTTTTCTTTCTTCTTATATTGTATCCTATTTTTTTGATAAAAATCCAAGTTTATTTTTCCTCCACCTTTTAAGTAAAGGGGACAGAAATAACAAATTGTGACGTGAATGAGACTGACAATTTGAGAAGCAGGGTCATGGGATTCCGTGTGGCCTCCATCAAATAAACATTAGCAGATGAAGACAGAGTGATGAAGGAAGGAGTAGTGGGAGGGAAGATAAATGAAACAACTCAGAATGCATAGAAGAGCAACAGAGGAGGTATGGACGGATAGGATATGGTAAGACAATAAACAGAAAGTTAGGCCAACTGCTCTTGATTAAATGCCATGATGATTGATACCAGCGGTAGCCTTATATCAATTTAACTAATCTGCACAGGAGTGTCCAGAGACAATGAATTGCTGGATGTTTTCCCATTCCACCCGAATAGAAGCCAAGATGAGTCAAAACAAGTGTAATTTAATCTATCATTACTAAACAAGCATGACTACACTACATTGAAGCCCGTAGTGGTGTGGCTATGCAGCCTTATGGCAGGTGCCTAACAATGCCACTGGAGTTCATCCACACGAGGCAGTGCCCTGAATTCTCCTCCACAACGCCAAGACTTAATAAGCAGACCTTTATTGATCCCTGTGGGAAGATTCAGGTGTCATCATCACAGCGCTGCAGAATGAAAAATAGGACAGATATATACTGTAAGTAAGAGTAGAAATGGAACCAAAGATCTAACTGCACCTGGACTTACTGTGTTAGTTAGGGAAATGAATGTGCCATTAACAAATAGAAATAAGTTTAAGTATAATTTGCTATCTATCTATCACCAGTAATATGAACATACATCTTTTGCCAGTGAATGGATATAGCCTACCTACAGACTATATACAGTGGCTATAAGGCTAAAATAATGTACCGGTATGTACAATCAGCCAGCCTACAGCATGTAATGGATCGACAATGTGTTGCTTGTTGTATTCAACTTTAAGCCTTATGAACAAGATAACACATGACAGGCTGAGCTACAGTAACAGGTCCAGCTCTGTGTCCAGTGTGAAGGTATAACTAGACCGTTGACTAGAATAAAGAGGATCTTGGAGAAGCCCTTTCGTAAAAGAGCCACAATGAATCCTTTGTGTGCACCCCTTAAGGGGTACTTGTGGCTTCCGCAATGTTGCCATAGATGGCAAAACCATTTCAGAATTTGTTAAACATCCTCAAGCTTGTGTCACTTTTATGAACGTCTCAGTGATTCTGCCCAAATAGTTTGTGGTGCTCTGGGGGGAACCGGCTGTCTCTCCTTAGATCAAAGCCGGCAATTATCTTTGCTATTAGCTATGTTTTTCATTAAAGGGCTTAGACAAGAGTCTGACTCTTTCGTCTCAATCAGGCAATCTCATGGCCACCCTTTGTCCTTCTTGACCTGAAGATGATCCTTGTCCCCTTCTCTGCAATTATATTTCATAAGATACCTCTTTATTTTCCTGCAGTACTCCACAACCGCTCCATTGTAATTGCATTATGTATAATTGCCCTCATATGACTAATATCTGACGTCAAATAGCCCTTTTGTAGTTCAGTTACCTCATGGTGAAAATGGTAGATTAATACAATCTGTCCCAATATTAGTATGAGTGACCTGAATTTGACCTGAATGTTGATCCCAAAGTCCAATAGTGTGTAAAACATAGGTTTACAACCTTTCATGGATCTGGGCCCACTTGGACATCTCTGAAGCGTTTGCAGAACCACCCATCTGACCTCTTGACATGGCTGCATTCTAAGAAGACATTTCATTTATTTTAACTGATTGTGTTGCCGCGATCAGCGACGAGAGAGTAATGACGCAAGGCGCAAGTCATGACGTATGAACGAATGAATTCCCTACTTAGGGAGGTGGGGGGTCTAAGTCTAAGATAATAATTCAAGGATCTAAATCAAGGGTCCAAATATCACCTGCGACTATCAGATACTATTCGGCTAGGCATCTTATTAGCCCAGCTTGGGACACAAGTGTCAGGTTCCACTTGCGTCCACCCCTTCCCAGAGCCGAGATCAAGGGAGCTCGGCCTGGAGTTGCCAAAGACTATCTTGTTGTCTCGGCAACAGATTGTGTTCTGGCTTGGATCAATGTAACTGACATAGTATACTTCAAGTTACTTTTTTCACTTTTCAAAGTTTTAAAGAAAAATAATACCAGCTGACATTTACATTTTAAAATATATAATTTTAGGGAAGCCATTTTTACGCTTAGGGCCGGATTACGACCTCTGAGGGCCCCTGGGCACTGAAGTTGGAAGGGCCCACCTACACATGCATGTGCAAATCATTGTGCGCTTGCATAGCGCACACGCAACATTTGGTCCATTTTGGGGCCGTTTTATGCGGTTATATTCACCCACGTAGTAAGCAAATGGGTGAGAGAATCCGCCAGAGCCAGTGTATTTCTTTTTTTTTGTTGTATAAGATATAGACCAAACTGTGATGTGTGCACTCACTGCAGTCCCTGAGGTGCACAAGCTGCCTCGGGGCCCTAGGGGCTGGGGGAGGGGGGGGGCTGCAAGCTGCCTCTAGGCCTAGGGGCTGCGTGACATTTTTATATATGTTCTACATTCATTGAGAGCATACTCTCTTTTGCAAGGACACCTTGAGTACAATGTGATCACACATTGTACTCAAGTACAAGTACAAGTACAAGTACAGTTGTTATGTGTTGCATCATCAAGTAATGCCTTAAATCACTGGTTTTCAACAGATTTTTGACCCAGGGACCACCATCCTGACTGATTTTTGACCCAGGGACCACCATCCTGACTGATTTTTGACCCAGGGACCACCATCCTGACAGATTTTTGACCCAGGGACCAAGTAGGAGAGATAACAAGCAAATGTTGATCCAAAATAACAATTATTTTACATTCTCTAATAGTTAATGTATATTAAGTAATGCAGATGTTTAACTAACGTAACTCTTGAGAGCGTAAAATGAAACCATCATCATTTTACACTCTCAAGAGTTAAAGATCTATAAGGGGCCATTTGGTTACCAACTCTCCATCATTTAGCTGCATGGGGACCACCTGAAACCATGTCAAGGACCACTGGTGGTCCCTGGACCACTGGTTGAAAAACACTGCCTTAAATGACTATAGAGACCAGTTTGTCCAGTTCATAGAGTCCTGGATTTTACACATTAATAGTGCCGTGGTAGTATATGCTGATTACAAATATTATCAACACATACATTTCTCTAAACTTTGACCTCAGTAGATCAGTGTGAGGTGGAAGATGACTGATTTAACCTGTTGTGCCTTGATCAAGTCCATGCACAACAGGTGCGCAGCCACACCCAGCTCTGAGTCCAGTTCTAGATTGACTCAGGCCAGGTGTGACTGCTTAAATCAGTCATCCTCCACCTCACAATCAGTTTCACTTTTTCTTTTCAAGCCACGTGAACATTATGGTAACATTTTACTGCACCAAATTGGAGAAATCTCACTTCATAATAATCACCTACACAACTCAACCTATGAACTTTGACCTTTCACCAAACAACCACCTCAGCAGGTCAGTTAACCTTTTCTTTTCAAACCATGTGAGAAGGTCATCTATTGTCACTGGTAAAAAATATTGTAACATTTTACTTTACGCAGTCTGTACTATATTCGTCCTGATTGGTAAGTCAGTTCATTGCCGCGGCTTCCCTCTAGGGTGTATATATACAGTATACAGCATCTGGCCTATATTGCTCTAAAACCATATCTTCCCTAGTGGCACAAGCTAAATTGCCCACACTGAAGTGGCGCAGTGAGTGACCTCCTCGACATAACATGTCAAATATTGACAAAACTCTGCCGCCGCGAGCACGGTTGCTGAAAATGGCTTGGTGTAGAATCCACAGCTGAGGGAGACGAGACACTGGAGTCTATCCTGGCGAAAAGGAACCAAAATACAGAGTGGAAAACGGTGATCATCGACGGTTCATAGTATACTGTAGAATCATGGCTGCATACCAACTAAAATGTGAGGCAAGTCAACAACACACTGAGCCCACTCTCTCCACACACCGTCCAAAAAAAGCATTGCATTCACCTGGGGAGATGAATCTATACATTTAAAGTGTTGATCAAATGCTACTTTCTTTGTGAATAAATAAGGCTGTGGGTACTCTTATGTGATAAACAATTGATCACCTGGCATTCATCACCAGCATCAGCCTAGCTTAGGGCAATAGCTGATGATGCCAAGTATATATATGCCCTCATGATTTATGAGCTTAGGCAATGACAAATGCCCGGGTGGAAATCTATAAATAACATTTACTGTATATACATACTGGGCTGCCTGCATATACATTCATTAGCTGTAGATAATGAACAAGCATTCAGTACATACACATGTCATTCAGTAGGTTACAATAGCAGCAGGATATATTCAGGACTTGTATCTGAATCCAGATGGTAGTCGTGTAAAGAATGGCATGGTGTGGAGGTTGGGAGCCTATGAGGTCATTGGCTGTAGTGAGTGCTTTATTAGTAATTATATCCATTCTGAGTGATTTGTGCTAAATGTAACGTTTTACTTCAACTGGGAGTTAAAACAAGGTACTGTCAATATGTTTCCTTTGATTGCACCAGGAGATTTACAAAGGCATGTGATTCAGCAATCGCCACACAAGATACATTTTTCAAGATGCTCTCCACGGTCTCTTTGGAGACCTGTACTCGGAACTCTGAATTAGTTCCTTGTTTCCTTGAACTCCTGAAGGGAAGTTCAAGGGGAATTTTCTCCAAATATTTCCGTGTCTCATTTGCATAGCGGGTCCATCCAAGAAATCAGATAGATTATCTTAGAATTGGCCAATGGTTTGTCCACAGAAGACCCACGGACGGCCTAGGAGCGAGCTTTGGCACCAGCATACAATGTCCTGTCCTGAGGGAAAGTTCCCTGAACTGAAGTTACATAGAAAATAGGAATGATGTATGCATGCACAACTGTGTTGTGTCCAAACAAGTACAATTCTTTGCACGTCGTTCAGCTTTCAAGAATGTTCTTTCTTTCTGTTCTTCCTATTGACAACACAAGCAGAGCATGCCATTACTATCTATCATTACTAATAATACAGAGATAATACTATCTCTGTATTATTATGTTGAATATCTTGTCTCATTCTCTTTGGAGGGGCTGCCGGTATAGGAAAGTCATTTATATTTTGTCACACAGACATGTTGCCCTACAAGAATAACTGATTTTCAAGTGAAAATCTGACGCATTGCGTCATGTTTTTTTTTTTTTCGTTTTTTTTCCAGTTGGAAACCAGTTATTCTCGTCTGGCGACTCGGTTCGTGCAACGAAGAGTAAATGAGCCCTAAGTGTTGTGATCCGCTATGTACGGTACCTCTTTACCTCTCTCAGAGCTTTTACTCTGATTAATGAGTGAGTCAGTACCTCCTTCAGCCTTCCTCTCTGGAGGCAAATCAGTGTGGAAACCATCCGTTTTCCTGCTTCACTCATTCTTGCACGTTACGTATTTCCCTCCCGGGTCCTTTCTCCCCTCACTCACACCCCTCTCAGGCACACAGCTGTGTGCCCATGGATGATTAAAACAGGTATTTAAAGGGACATTTCACCCCATAGCACAGCTGAACTGTATTTCTGTCCCTCGTGGCTTTAGTGTGATTGATGCTTCAGAGTGGATACTTTTGTGTTGTAATGTTTTGGTTTGATATTAATCCAGAGCCTCCGTAGTCGCTGTATATATAGTACATGAAGTAACATAGTATGTATTTGGAACCTACTGTACAGTACTTTTTTTCTCCTCCTTTCAATGGACTCACTGAACTAATGGTACATGGAACAGGATGACTACTATTCCAGTCCTGGTATAAGCTGTGGTATTATTAACACAGTAATAACTTAATAACTGTAACAAGCCGTTACATTTCAATGATGGAAGCTTCAGTATTTCATCTGAGACAGGAGCTGAGCTGCATGATATACAGCAATGCTACTGTGTGCCATCAGGACGATGGCACACACTATCACTATCAATCATCAAACTATCAAAATATAAGCCAAGGTAATTCATTTGTTGAACTTTTTTCACGTGCCATTAAGTGCAGACTAGCCTGAGATATTAGTCTGGAACTTTTGGTGTGGAAGATTTATTTCCAAAGGGTGCTTTCAAGCTGAGTCAAACGTCACAGCAAAAATGTCTCACTTTGAATAATAATGGGTTCTGATTGGTCACCCAGTGGCCTTGTGGTTATGGTGGGAGGCGGGCACATAGGTTGGTGAACCAATGGGTTCAAAGTCCTCGACTCTATCAGCCGGGAGATGGACCGCCCCTCTATGCCCAGAAAAACCATAGGTCTCTTTCAGGCTACGTGCATACAAATAAATACATTGGAATTTCTGTTGAAATGCATTTTCAGAGACACACGCACGCACGCAAGCAAACACACATGCACGCACGCACACAAGCACACACACACACACACACACACACACACACACACACACACACACACACACACACACACACACTCCTACTGCATACTACGTCATAATAGTGCACAGCCCTATACATCTCTTCATCATTCATCATCATCATCATGTCTGCTCTCTCTTTTCTTGCCGCCAACACATTGTTCCTTCTGCCAACTATGTGATGAGATTTGGCTCCCGCTCGTGTGTGTGTGTTATATACCGACATGGAACTAGAACAGAAAGTAACAGAAAGACGCCAACACAGGATGGTGCCATGGAAGCCGCAGGCAGCAAACACCATGTAGTGAATAATGATTCAGATATCAATCTAGGGAATATCATTCCAAATTAACCACGTATCCCTGTCGTCCCTATATCTGGGCATGTCATTATTGGCACCATTGGCTCAGGGGTGAAGTGGCTGGTAGATCGGCCGGATGTGAACCGTAAGGTCCCGACTGAGTTTGTGTCCCAGAGTTAGTGTCAAAGTGTCCTTGAGCAAGAGGCTGAACCTTTAATTGCTCCTGATGTACAGGTTGGCGTCTTGCATAGTTTCCTCTGCCATCTGTGTGTGTGTGTGTGTGTGTGTGTGTGTGTGTGTGTGTGTGTGTGTGTGTGTGTGCGTGCATG
>OOFJ01104893.1:0-10417 GCA_900323375.1 Benthosema glaciale
TGTGGTTTCCTAGAAGTTCCTGGGTTCGATTCCTGCCGGGGGCCCTGGGTGTTCTCTCCTCTGTGTCATCAGTTGTAAATTTTGGACCAATATCATAAAATACCTTCTCCATATCTCTCTCTCTCTCTCTCTGTCTCTCTCTCAGGGATGGGGGGCGGAGTACCATCGCCAGGATGTGACCAGCACCCCCTGCTGGATCGAGGTGCATCTGCACGGTCCTCTGCAATGGCTGGATAAAGTACTGACACAGATGGGATCTCCTCACAATGCTATATCCTCTGTCTCTTAACACACACACACACACACACACACACCCCTGAACATGCACGCACGCACACACACACACACACATTCCGACAGCACGCACACACACACAGCCACACACACACATATTCCTAAACAGCGCACGCACACACACACACACACACACACACATGCCTAAGATAACATGAACAATCTGTACAGGAACTGCTCTGGACTCCTGGTTCTGACGCTGTAACATTTTACTAATGTTTGGTTTACACAGTCCTCACCTCTACTGTTGGTTTTATGTCCTACCAGGACCTCTAGTACTGTTGGTTTTATGTCCTACCAGGACCTCTAGTACTGTTGGTTTTATGTCCTACCAGGACCTCTAGTACTGTTGGTTTTATGTCCTACCAGGACCTCTAGTACTGTTGGTTTTATGTCCTACCAGGACCTCTAGTACTGTTGGTTTTATGTCCTACCAGGACCTCTAGTACTGTTGGTTTTATGTCCTACCAGGACCTCTAGTACTGCTGGTTTTATGTCCTACCAGGACCTCTAGTACTGCTGGTTTAAACACCAGTGACACTAATATAATGTGGAAGGACAGAAGTAAGTCAGAGCAAGCAGGTTATCTCCATCAGGACAGTATAGTCTAAAATGAAAATCTTTCTATTCTAGTAGTTCTCTTAATTTTGTCTTTTTCTCTCTCTTTTTTTTATTTTTACATTTACCAGTGCCTCTTTTGGGGCACATTTCTTCCAGTATTGTTGCTTTTTATATCCTACCAGGATCTTGCTAAAAGGATTTGGTTATATTGGTTTATGAAATTTAAATAATGTATTCCAGAATTTACTTTATTTTTTATTAATGGTGCATGTTTTCAGAAGATTCCGTTTCGCTGCCAGGCTCAAATAATATTTTTTAGAATGACTGTGGAATAATCATTGTTTATTGAACATTTTTATAACTTTTTTTTTCCCCTTTTGTGCCATTTTGTATGTAAATGATAACAAAGTGGGGTCATGTGGAGGTATGCTTGTTAGTGGTTGTCGGTGGTTCTCGAGGGGGTCCCTGAAGGGGTTCCAGGGGGCCAGCATCACGGTCGGTTTAACCACTTAAACCATGTTTTATATACTTTTTGGAATCATTTTGTATTGTTTTATACCCATCAAGACCTGGAACGCATCTATGTCAGCTTAGCTCTTAACCAACTCTAACACTTTTGAGAGCTATGACACGTGTACACGTCATAGGAAAAACAACCAGGCGGGTGCACATGACGTGTCAGCTCGCCATAGCGCGATTCCATTGATATCAAACGATCAATGGAAATCTATATATATATATTTTTTTGCCTTTCCTTCTTCAATATACTCTGTGGTGTTGGCGCATGATGATGATGCCGTTCAGCTCCTTATTCACGGGGCAGAAAGAAAGCCTTGTATCTCCTCTTCTAGGGGGCGCTGTCCGAGGTCTAGCTGCGGCGTGGCAGCGCACAGCTTCACTCCTCCTTTCTCACCCCACCCCATCATCTCGCTCGGAATATTAACGCTTCTAGAGACGCGTTAGATATCCGGTAAAAAAAAAAAAAGGTAAAAAAAAAAACATTTTTCATTCCGTTTTTTTTCCCCGGGGTCGGCCGGATGGATGGGGGGCTTTCAGAGTCAGCGCCGTAGCAGTGCTGGCACGGGTAACTTCAATTTTTTTTTTATTCATCTATTTTTTTTATTAATCAAGGGATGGAATGTGTTAACCGGTCGAAAAATAGCAGATCTACAAGCTCATAGCGTGGCACCGAGTGAGCAGGTAGATCTGCTATTTTCTGGAGGATCCCTGGAACCAAATGTCTTTTTAGATGGGGGGTCGGCGGCCAAATATATATAACTGTGGCTCCTTGACATTAAATAGTCTGAGAACCACATTATAGAAACAGTTTTTTTCAGAAATCTCCTCTGACATAATCTTTCAGATGTGGTGGGTCCGTTGCCAAATAATACATATTACTTTGGGTCTTTTGGTTGGAGAACCACTGATGAACAAGTTATGCCTACAGACAGGCCTACAGTCACGAAGACGTTGCTAGGCAACCAAATAAACACGAGTTTATAGACAACATCGATGTCTGAAAAAATCATTCATGTTTTTTTGTTTTGTTTTTCAGACTGTGTTTTCTAGGAAACACAGAATGGGGGGACTTGTTTTTATTATTTCCACACAACAACTCTTAAGGTATATTAATGACATAGTAAAATGTTAAATGGGTGGAATGCCCCTTTAAGTTGACCAGGGTCTGTACTTGGGCCCCCTCCATTTCTTCTACCACTACACCAAATCTCTTCGCTGAAAATAGAAGATTTGCAAGCTCACCTCATGTCATATTGCACGGTTGTAGATCTGTTTTATTTTTGCCAAAATGTTTACATGCCCAGAACACTAAGGATTCATATGGTTAAGCTTACCGTGACGAGCTTAAAATGACAATCCCAAGATGAAATAAAAATCATTTATTGAAATTGCTGCTTTTATTGGTGTTAGTTATTTTTTTTTCTTGAGTGTGCAGATTGATAACAAACCAAATTTAGACCGTAAATTATATTCAGCAGTTAATTATTATTTGGCTGGCTTGCCAGGGCCAGTCATTGATGGAGATTTAACGATTTCATCCAATCTCTCCTGACTGGATAGGATGAAATACGCAACCCGTCCTTATTTCAGGGGCATGGGAAGTTGGGTGCTGTAGCACCCCCTGGTGGTGGGGGAATTGGTGTGTGTGTGTGTGTGTGTGGGTGGGGGGTTGCAGCCTGCTGGGCACTGGCCTAATTGGAACAATGCCAAGTTCAAGTTGGTAGTGCTGTCGCCTCACAGCTAGAAGGTCCTGGGTTTGATTCCTGCTGGGGGGGCGCTGAGGGCGTGTTCTCTCGGCACCCATGCCCTAGGGTAGGTACCCTCACAAAAAAAAACAGTGTGCAGTAATCCTGGTCTCTATACTGCCTCCCCCTGGCCAGCCGGGGTGCCTGATGGACGGGAAAGGAATTAGTTGGAATAACTATGTTCCTTCCACGCGCTACGTCCAACTGGGGAAACTCCCCCCGTCAGGTAAAAAAGAAGTGGCTTGGAGGCACTCGTGCATTGAAGGAAGCATGAGGTCAAGTCAAATTTTATTTATATAGCACATTTAAAACAATCGAGATTGACCAAAGTGCTTCACACAATAGAATTAGCATATACAATCAAAGAAAAGACAATTATGAACGTGCATAACCTCTCGTGCAAGAGAGGCGACAGATGGCAATAAAAATACAAACGGGGAATAAATAAAGACAGCAAAAATGGATAAAAGAAAAAGAACACAGTTCAGTTATCAAAGGCCATAGAAAATAGGTGGGTTTTAAGAAGAGATTTAAAACGTTCAACAGACTGTGCATTGTTATAAGGGGGAGGCCGTTCCAGAGAGTCGGTGCTGCTCCACCGCAAAGGCACGGTTGCCCCTAGATCTGAGATTTGATGGGGGAACAGATAAAAGCAGCAGGCCGGCAGACCTCAGAGGTCTGGATGGGGTATAGCTATCCAAGAGATCAGATAAGTAGGAGGGGGCCAGGCCATGTAAAGATTTATAAACAAATAAAAGTATCTTAAAAACAATCCTAAACTTTACAGGTAGCCAATGTAGTCTAGAGGTCAGTCCGTTGCTCTCCCAAGGTTGGGACATTAGGGAGTTTAGAGCCCAGGATTACATTAGACAACTAAATGGGTTACAAAATTGTGGAATAACAATTATTTAAAAAAAAAAAAGTTTATGTATGCCTCATTGGTTGCTACGGTTCGTTGAAGTGACCTTTGTCCAGGTGACCACTGGCCAATCGCAGCACCTCTTTTCCGGGACTTTGTTTACACACGCCTCTGATTGGCCTTACCGAATGTCCGCCTTCTGTTATTTGCTTCCGCTATGCCTTGCAAGGAATCTAGGGTTAGTCTATTACTATCCCTACCCCAAACTCCTAACCTAAACTTAACCGCAAGCATGTTGCAACGCTGACACCCCAGTAAAACTATGCCTGCCCGGGGGCCAATCAGAAACACGGTAAGGCGGGTCACCCCAGAACGTTGGTGGGATTCATAATGACGCATCCCAGAGCCGGTCAAGGATAGTAGAGCAAGGATAGGAAGCGAAGACCATACTTCCGTACTACACTGGAGTCCTGGGAGTAAACAGACATGCGCAATGGAGACCAGGACGTTGTACCAAAGATGCTATTGGTCTCTTGGGTTGTAAATGCACATTGCGCATGTCCGTTTCCTCCCATGGACTCCACCGTGCGGGTCTCTTCCGGCTTCGCTTCCTATCCTTTCTGAATTATCCTTGGAGCCGGTTAGAGTCTCTGTCTACGGTCTAGCGGTCTCTGTGATTTACATATACTGTATATACACACACGGGGCTCTTTAATTTCCAATACAAGTAACAGTAAAATCCAACACAGGCTGTCTTTGTAGTACGTGTGTGTGTGTACATGCTTAAAATATGTGCTAAATAACTCGTTTACATACACCATTGTTTTAGAAAACATATATATATATATATATTGAAAAGAATAAGGAGGAGGCAGGTGATCGTGGGTTTCTGTACGCAGACAGAGGTCTTAAAGATGGAGTGCCGTGATTTTTTTCCCCCTCCTAAAACATGATCATCAGGTACTATGATTATACTAGGAGGAAGATTTATTTCAAAAAAGTGTATAGAAAGTGTTAAAATTATGTTTTTATGTGGCCACACCCACCAGTTCATTAGGTATGCATGGTTCTCACCTTAGCACCGCCCACCTGAACTTAAGCCTTCCCCACAGCTGTTCTTGTATGATATTGTGGGAGGGGTTACGGGTTGTGATGTCACTAAAATTTTGTTATTTCGATTCGGCCTTTTGACTCAGGAAAGAAACCAAAAATACACAGGGAACACATATTTGAATATTATAACCACACCTGGGGGAGTATTAGGGTAATGTTAACTCCATAGACACATGCAAAACAGAAAAAGTACAACAATCATGGCACTCCATCTTTAACATACTCCAACGGGGAACCAGGGGAGCACTTCACCATGGACCTATAATCTCTCAAGACAGATTCAGAGGATTAATTTATTTAAAAATAAAGTGTTCCCAGATTGCCAAGGACCTCACTTGTGGTATACACACAGAGGCCACCGTGTGTGCGTGCTGTGCACCTGTCAGCAGGTAGTGTTGGTCGGGAGTGTAGGACAGTCACACAAGTCTTGATTTAACCAGTTATATATTCTTAAATAAACTAGCTGGGGGAACAATCTGGTTACCACCAGGTCATTGGCCACAGCGGCATGTTGAAAGAGGAGACACCCGGTGGGTATGAGTACAAATAAAAACAAACCCACACACAAAAACATATCCTTCCGTCCATCCTTCTGTCTGTCTGTCTGTGGGTGATGACAATGTTTTGGGGTTGTGTGCGGCCGTGTATGTAGTATGCAATTAAAGCAGTGTTTCTGAAACATTGGGTGTCGCAACCATTTTTATTCTTCTGGGTAACAGAGTACAGTCAAACACTTCTGAAAAGTGAGGGCAACAAAAATAGTCCTTTTCGGACCCTATGCAATCAATTCATGAACGTGACATGAAAAATAACAAAATTCAATATAATCACAACAAATAACATGAGAGGGTTGTAAAGGGGGTTAGTGGAGAAGTCTAAGGGAGTAGTGATAATTTGCTCTTATAGGCCTGCTGAAAGGGGGATTTAAAGGCCTTTTAAAGGATGCCAGTGAGGGAAGGGGTCAGTGCATTCCACACTTGGGTGGCAGTGCTGTAGAAGTAGAATTTACCCATGTTTGTTTTATAAGTGAGTGGTAAGGGATCATGGTTCCCTTATTTATATATATTTTTTATTATTTAAAAGGATTTTTTTAATTAAAACGTTTTTTTTTTAACAAAGTCCATACATTGACATACATTTCGAAAAGTAATGGAAATTGCAGATCTACAAACCTTGCATCACGACACATTGTGAGCTTGTGGATCTGGCATACAATAGGGCTTAAGTGAATAATTCATAATGTATTGTTCCCCGGGAAACACCATATGTGTCTATTGGGTCGAGAGAAAACGTTTGACATATCATTATATTGCAACACATTAAAGCCAAGGTAGTGTGTCATTTTGTCATCATCATAGATTTATATACATGTAGATTGGTGGCTGCTGTTGAAAGAAAATTCAAATAAAAATAGAATTACAAAAGAAAGTAGCAAGATAAAAAATAGAATGGAAACAAGACCGTAAGGACTTTTTTTCGGTG
The DNA here is from genome assembly GCA_900323375.1 of Benthosema glaciale. Taxonomy (NCBI): domain Eukaryota; kingdom Metazoa; phylum Chordata; class Actinopteri; order Myctophiformes; family Myctophidae; genus Benthosema; species Benthosema glaciale. The sequence continues at coordinate 6,574 of OOFJ01104893.1, forward strand.
ATCCCATTGGTTGTGTTTGACTGTACCGTGTACTGATCACCTTTCTGTCAATCAATCAATCAATCAATGGGTAGCATTCCTAGAGAAACAGTGAGCTTGATTCCTAGAGAAACAGTGGGCTTGATCTATTAACTAATAATGAATCATTCAGCACAGGATTTTCATGAACATCTATTCCTGAACTCTCCAAAGTTATGGTATTTTGTTGCATTGAGCAATGTCACGTCAAACACAACATGTATATTATAAAGTCTTAACAAAAGATCTAAAGGTCCCGGCTATTATATCTACAGGATAGGATAGATAGGACAGGTATTGATCCCTCGAGAGAAATATATCTGCCTTGGAGTTACAACGGTCATCATAGGAAAAAAACACATCAGCTAATAAAAACAACAGGTTAAGTAAAATAAGATACGTGACAGTGTTCTGTGCCCCGAAGGAGTCAAGGACACAAATATTTTGAGCCTTGGGTGAAAGTTTGGTGGAGCTAGTATAGAGCATGCCATGAAAAAAAAGGGAAAACAGAAAAGAAAAGTTAAAGGACAAAGAACAGTGACCGGGCTTTCTGAGTGTGGTAATCACCTCAAGAGTCGGCTGTTTGTGGCTACAGTGGAGTCGGTAGACTATAATTCCCGATATTAATTTATGCCAAGATGCTCACCTAGGATAAAGCTCTCATTTGACTAATTGTGATTTGTCGTGGGGATCTGTTCTGTTCTATTTTCATGAGGAATTTACACTATTTTATTTTAATGTATTGAACTGTTTTCAAACTGTATTTTCTAAATGTCCTTTGCTTGAGTTTTATTTTTTATCTGGAAGTGTTTAATTGAGTAAGTAAAGTAGCTACACTGCTGCTGGTTTCTGATTTCTATTTACAAAACTTGCCCATGTGTTATGCACATGTAAAAGAAAATAGGTCGACCTTCACCTGAATACTGAACACGGGTCACATGGTTTGGAGCTGGTGGCAGAGACATTAGTTTTTTCATTTTCATGTATGTGTCTAAATTGTTCATTTATCGTCCTTATAATTAATGTATCAGTATTAGTATTATAATTGTTATTCTTTTTCTTAGTATTATTATTAGTATTAGTATCTCTATTTTTGTCTATAGTCATGGCTGCCAGTTCCCACCTGATGTTGTGCGGGAGTCCCGACTGCTCCAGAACGTTCTTCCTAACTACTAGCTTGCATAGCGTCTTCAGGCTAGGACTTAGGTCCAAGATATACACGTCGTCCACTCTGAATCCTCCAAAGTAGATGACGTGATCTCCCACCACGGAACAGCACATCCTGGACATCTTGGAACCCGGGCCTCTCCCCTTGGGCTCGACCTTCTTCCAGGAGAACGTCTCCGGGCTGAATCTCCACAGGTTGTTGAAGGTCTCGGTCAAATTATGGCCACCGAATACGTACAGCTCCCCGTTGTGGGCAAAGGCGGAATGACGGATGCGTCCTTCTGGGAGAAGCTCTGCGCGTGGCACGCTCAGCCAGCAGTTAGTCACCGTGTCAAACACTCTAACGCTGTTGTAGAAGTTGTACTTGCTCCCTTGGCCTCCGAACACAAACATCCTCGTCCCGATGACGGTGGCGGAGTGTTTCTCCGAAGCGGGCGGCGGCGGAGAGGTTCCGCTGTCGATCAGGGACCAGACCATCGTGGCCGTGTCCAGCTTGTGAACGTCGTCGTACACGGTCAGCATGCTGAATCCTCCGAAGACGTACATGACCTTCCCCAGGACGCAGGCCGAGTGTTCGAACCTCTCCTCCGGGACGGCGCCGGAGACCTCGGGCTTGGACCACCTGTGGGCGTCTACGTCGAACGTGTGCACGTCGCTGTCCTCCTCGGTGTAGATGGAGGTGGAGACCCCGCCCCACAGGTAGACGACGTGTTCTATGAGCACGGCGGTGTGGCCGTCGCGCATGTACGGGACCTCGCCGGGACCCCCGGTCGGCAACTTCGTCCAGTGCAAAGACACTGTGTCGAGCACGTGCACCTCGATCTGATCGTTGTTGTACATGTAAGACCGTCCGTAACGGTACCCTCCGAATGAGTACACGCTGTTCCCCACCGCCACTGGAACGTTGTTGTCCCCCTCTGGCCCTTCCAGGCGTAGCGCCCATCGAAACATTTCACACGGCGCAACAGTGCACCTAGGTTCTAAATGTATATCCCCCAAAAGAACTACTCTGTAAAAAAAAGCATGTATCTTTAAGCTACACACTACAACGTGCAGTATATTGGTACAGCCAAACAAACGTCACGCAAAGCGTGGCCAATACCGCAAAGCTGTGCACGTCGATTGCCATAGCAACCCCCAGTAGAGGTGAGATACCCGACCCGACACCTATCGGGAACCGATGGTAGCCTATCCGATGGGTCGTGCTCGGCTCGGACGCAGTTTTATAATTGAGCGGCAGGATTTGGATTGAGTTGGTCATGTTCACATTGTGTAAGAAGAAGTGCATAAAAAGTTCATTCATACGTGTGATGGGGGGGCTCAAAGTGCGTCCACCAAGGAAAGTAAGCTTTCTAATTACAACCCGTCTTTGTATTGGTGAGTAGGTAAAACATTGTTTTATTTTGCGCTACAAAGGAGAGGCTGGTCTGCATTTCATGCGAGGCAAGGAAACCAATCCGTTCCATAGCCTTAATGCAAGGCAGCAAAGAGCACGAAGTCTATGGACCAGAGCTACATCTGACCTCAAACCTCAAGCCCGTAAATCTCCATAATATCTACGGGTTTGAGGTCAGATGTATGAAGCTGACCTAGCCTTGTGTCACCAGGCTTTCCACCGCGGACGAAAGCCTGGTCTGTGTACCAAAATCGCCATGTGAACCGGTCTGGAGCGGATGGTACTTTACGTCATGTCAGATTTGTAGTCGTCATGCTCTAGACGGGCCTGCCCCAAAGTTATTAGTGCAGCCGCGCCCGGCAGCCGGCGGAAACTATAGAGTTCTTAAAGATGTAGTGCCATGATTTTTGTACTTTTTCTGTTTTGCATGGGTCTATGGAGATAACATTACCCTAACACACCCCCAGGTGTACATGGTTACTTATAATATTCAAATATGTGTTCCCTGTGTATTTTTGGTTTCTTCCTGAAAGCTGCAAGCCTTTGAGTCAAAAGGCCCAATCGAAATAACACCATTTTAGTGACATCACAACCCGTAATCCCTCCCACAATATCATACAAGAACAGCTGTGGGGAAGGCTTAAGTGCAGGTGGGTGGTGCCTAGGTGAAAACCATGCATACCTAATGAACTGGTGGGTGTGGCCACATAAAAACATAATTTTAACACTTTCTATACACTTTTTTTTATATATAAATCTTCCTCCTAGTATAATCATAGTACCTAAAATCACGGCACTCCATCTTTAACAGGCCCAAAAATTTAGATCTTAGCCCCCCATGCCAAAGCGCCAGTGCTCGCCCAGCGGTCTGCTGTCACACAGGCGGTGGTCGCTTCTCGCCCTCATCCGTCTTACTGGTATAGACTATAAGGCAGCTCAGATTGCACAAATTTAATTTAAATTTATGTTTTGTTGTCTGAACTGTATATCGTTTTTATTTGTATCTAGGCTACAGGCTGCTGACTTCACTTCACTATGAAATACATCCAATGCATTGAATGCAATGCAAGCAAGTAGTTGCTTGAAAATGAGATAATAGAGTGATGATTGTGCGCGCGCGCGTGCGTGCGTCCCTAACCTTCCCTGTGCTTTGATCCAGCGAGCAAGAGGGCCACTGCATCTCTCTCTCTCTCTCTCTCTCTCTCTGACTCTCTCTCTCGCGTACACACACGCACACTCGCACGCACAAACGCACACGCGCGC
>OOFJ01104897.1:0-11071 GCA_900323375.1 Benthosema glaciale
CCCAACAGAGCAGAAAGCGTGAAAAATCTCACTAATGGGTTTATTTGCTGTCAGATCTGTGCCGATCTGTCATTCCCCTGGGACCATTCTACTTGACACATTTCATAGTTGAGTAAGCTGCCTGGCGTTGTGGCTCGAGTTAACGGTGCCCCAGCAACATTCTGCTGGCTGAGAGAGCTCATCGGGCAGAGAGCAGCAACAGCAGCAGCAGTCGGACTGACAGCCCTGTTGGACATACAGGAGTCTCTGAAGCTGCAGTCTCCAGTCTCCTTCTCCTCAGCTCGGGTCCAGAGCCTTTTCTGAACCCACATCCAGTAACAGCTCCATCCTCAGCAACCCCATCTGGCCAAAACCACAGGACTACTACTCTACCACCAGGGAGATCTGGGTTGTTTCCTTGGGGGATTCTTGGTGCTGATTGAACGGGTGTGAAGATGTGGTGTGGGGCTGGGCCGCTGGCGGTGGTGGCGGCAGTGCTTTGGACTCAGTGTGTCTTTCTGGAAGGGGTGGATGCCAAGAAGGAGAGGAAGCGGCTGAGGGAGGCCACCCCACAGCACACAGAGGCGTACAACGCTACGCTCTCCAACAGCGAGGAGGTCGGAGGCAGCATCAAGGTAATCATTGCAAACCCTCTACAAGTTTACTTCTCAAATCACTTCATGCATTCAATGCCAAGCTTAATATCAGATTTGTATGGCTGGCCGCGGCGCCGATATATATTGTTTCAACTTCATTGTAGTAATCAGACATGAAAGTCGATATGGAGAAAGCATGCAGCTTAAAAATAAAAAATAATCTAGTTTTGAACTAGATCTTGAGCTTGAATACCTTTACAATTTCTGCTCACGATTCCTTTTCTGCACGCTGTAGTGCTCAGGGCAAATGAATGCGGTGAGGGCATGAGCTAGAACGAGACAGGTGTGCCCTAATAGGTCAAGACTCAGAGAGTGTGACGGCAAAAAATGTGTGAAATGCTAAATGGATGACTTCCTGAAGAATGTCAGGAATGTGGACATCTAAAGGCTGATCAACGCATCAATTATGCCCAATTTATGCTTCGTCGTGCAAAGGCGTTTCACACCAAAAATAGCAGAACTATGTTTGTACAAGATTGTGGATCTGCTATTTTGGCATACAACACTGACCCAAGATGAAGTATAAATCAGTCTGTGTAGCCTACATCTGCCACAAATCTTTCAGTATATCACATTGAAAGGCTAGCTGCAAATAATTCCATTGCAGAGTCTTATGATCTGATATCTAGCATCATCTAAATGACTGATAAAGACACATTTTTGCACTTTCAGAAAACTCGAAAGCATATTTTGTGCACATAATATGTGCACTCATCGATGCCAATGTACTGTATGATAACTGCAAATGATCAAATGTTGTAGCTACAGTATGCCACATAATTTATGCTTTTTAAAAGGGTACTTTGAACATGATTCACTGTGCAGCCCGTTGTCCAACAGCAGCTGGCCTTTGACATTGTTATTTATTGGTTTATTGCTGGTGTTGCATATTTCCTAAGTTTTCCAATGGAATATTTGTTTTGCTTTCAGCCCACCCATTGTGTTGGCATTCTCAAATAACTCACTGCCCCATACCAGCATTTTCTTCAGTCTCCACCAGGCTGCCCCCCCCCTGCACCCCCGAAATCAAGCAGTGAGGTCCAGTCTGTATCTTTAAGAACACATTGTGGCTGGTTGTGGCCGGGTAATGTTTATTTGACTTGGTCGGGCCTGTAAAAGCAAAGGCTATGAAGGATGACCTTGTGTCAACCCTCAAGACTGCTGAAGATTGCACCCTATTGGGATTTCACTTCTCTCTCCCATCCCGCGGGAAGAGTGGGGTGTCTTCCTGTGTTCACAAGCCTCATACTATTTCCCCTGAGGTCCACCACAGGCCCACTGCCATGATGTAATTCCTGGGAAAGTTAGGTGGGCAGATATTTAAAGACCTTTGGCTATGCTGTTCCCAGCCCATTGATTCTGTCATTCACAGGCCTAGTCTGACTCCGCTGTGTCTGGGACATCCGATAGGGGCGGTGCGGCCCCCAAAAACTGGGGCAGCATGCCGTGTAAGCCCCTCACAAAGCCCCATAGAAAGGGTCCTGAAAGAGAACACCTCAGTGAGGATTAGGCCCCTGCACACCCCCCTCACCAACATTCTTTTCATCTCGTCTCCCACAATCTGAGCGTAATGACATAATCACTCCTAAGACGCAGTGTTATGCCAGATAGTGTCTCTGCCAAACACTGTCACCTCTGATGAGGAACTGGACTTAGCTTAACATCTACGGTTAAGGCACAGCCGTGTCCAAGGTTGGAAAATACAGTGTCTGTTGATGCCATTCTACCCTGGATTCTCTTTTTTTCAAAGGGCACAACACACCACACAAGTAGCAAATTTGCTTTTCTTGGGTGATTTGTAAGTTTATGCCGTCACATACAGTATCTGCAGCTTTTGTGCCCTGGATAAAAAACACCATATCCACTGGAACTGTCTTGGCAGGATGTTTGTATTCTTAAACAAGCCAAAAGTAATGCATTTACTTTTTTTTTCTTTTGCCCTGTGGAAACAGTGGAAAATCTTTTTATGATGGCATTAATTTTCTATCTGGCAAATTCCCCATTTGGGGAGTTGGCAGGGTGCAGTGAACCGCATTCCATGAGAGATTTTCCATTCGAAATTGATCACAATATTGAGGTGTGGAGTTGCACGCTGAATGGAATTTTAGTGGAATTGTATTTGATGGTATCTTTGAAACAGAATCAGAATCAATCTTTATTCTCACATCACATTACAAGTAAGGTAGGTGAAAAACTCACAGTTAAAAAGGATAAGAGAGAAGAGAATTGCATAAAGTGCATGATAATATGACAATTGTAAGTGCATAATACATGAAGGTCATCATGAATGAATGTGTGCACGAGTATAAATAAAAGGAGTATATTACAACATGAATCAGTTCAGTCTGTGCATCAGACTTAGCTCTTGTTCAGCAGTCTTATCGCTGATACGTAAAAGCTGTTCAAAAGTCTGGTAGTACTGCTCCTGATGCTCCTGTAACGCTTGCCTGGCTGTGGGTGCGGAAGCGAGTTGAACAGGCTGTAATTTCTAAACCACTGTGAACTTTTGTGTTTGCGTGTACTATATGTTAGCATTGACCATCAGCAAGCATATCCTTTTTTTGAGAAATGTAATGGTTTGACATGACTGGATCACAAATATCTACTACCCAAGCCAAATTTGTGCAGTCTTCTCCCACAATAAACACTGGAGAGGAGCAATATTTAAGCGTTATTACTCTCCACTCTAATTTATAAACTACTCCTTCACACAATGGTTTTACAAGGCGAAAATAACAGATCTTTGCAATCATCTGAGACTTGTTGTGAGCTTGTAGTAGATCAGTTATGTCTGGCGTGTGACCGGCATACTTATGAAAAAGTATCCTGCTTGAAGATGAGAGGAATCTGTCATTGTTGAACAGTGGAGCGGGTCTGCCATGGCTGTAATTGAGGGAGGCGAGTCGAACATCACGCCTAGCATGTTGAGTAATGGCTGAGTTTAGCCCTAGGGGAGGGTTTGTCTTTCCCCTCTCTCATCCCCAGTGATGATTAATGCAGCGGTGTGTGGGACCTTGTGGATTACCCTACACACTTGAGACAAGACCCAGTCCCACAGGAAACAGCTAGGGCCACAGGGGGAGCAAACCACCTCTCATATGCTCCAGACAGCGTAGCCCACCTTTAAGGCTAATTTAGGCTATACTTTGTCTATCACTCAGCAAAAGGTATATGCATTTTCCACCGAAGAAAGCGTATGCTGTCGCCATTTAACTCTCCCTTTCTTGTCAGGAGGGGCCACAAAGGGGCCATGTTTTTACCATCTTTCAATTAATTAATGAGCTCATCTGACATTGAGTGAGGAATCAAATAATAAACAGTCCTGTCATTACATTAGAAATCTGAAAGTAAAATAAACTGTCAAGACAATATTCCCAATGCAGGCCACTTTCAGTGCCAGACATTTCACTTTTTACATATCAGACACAGAGGGCCTGTTTTATTTGGATTTCGTCTACTTTTTAATAACTTCAGATTGATGCCAGATTTATAGAAATCCCTTAATCTTTCCTGATGCTTATCATGTGCTGGTCATGTTGCTCTAATTTTGATTCACATTGGAGCCTGGAAACAACAATTTCACTATTATAGCCCTTTTGTGTGTTACGCTAGTACTCAGTCAACTTGTGCTGGCTATTCATAAAATGAAAGTGTATTTATTATTTTAAAGCAATGGCCATGTACCCAGATTCTTATTATGTTGAATCTTTATGTACAACAATATTTCTTTGTAAAAGACATGAAAAAATAAATAAAGACCATAAAGGCCTATTTGCATTGCATTTAGAAGAAACATTATAGTTAGAATTTCTATTGCAACGATCAAGACACATGATGAATGTTGTTATTCTTTGGCAACTACTACTTGCCCTTTTAGAATTTACACGATACATTTTACCTTTCGGGGAAATGATAGATGGCATACTGTAGCTGTTTTGTAATTCCCTGTGATTCCCTGTTAGTGTTATGCTTCAGATTTCTCCAAATATTTGTAATGTAGGCCTACTGTAACCTCACGGGAATGGGGAGAATCGTATAAATAAAAGTAATGTGGAAAAATGAACCATCTTTGTACTTATGTGGCATCAAGGAGAACCGCAAATGAATCCCATCAAATGTGGAGGATCTAAAGCCTGACTACTTTATCGCATGACAGCACCGCCTGCCAAAAATAGCTGATCTACAAGCTCACAACGTGTGAATTAAGTTTATGACTCCCTACCTGATATGTTCTCCCTGAAGTCAAACCCACAAGGCTTAGCTGTGTACCTGATATGAAACTGGATCCAGTCCTTTTCAACAACTCATTTTACCTACCACAGGGAAAATGAGCACTCGCTCCAATTTCAAAGCTATAATTTGTACACAAAACAGATGTGACACAGCAATCAGAGTATCTTTCAGTTCATTGACTTTTTTATATATCAGAAAGCTACAGTACACTTTACGGCATAAACATGAAACCATAATTCTCTCACACTCACACATGCATGCATATTAGGCCTGTTCATTAGCTAGAGTTACTATATAAACAATGAATATAAAATGTGGCATTATTCATGCATTTCGAAACATACAAAAGTTCCATTACTATATTATTATTTCAGAACTATAATTCATATGATGTCCCAACAATGAAAAATTGTTTCAGCAACCCTTAATGTTTCTTGAACTAATAGCATATAGGCCTACTTTCAATGTGGTAAGTGTAAGTATGTTTTGCCCACCAGGCCTTGTGCTTGCTTACCAATTGAGTAATAACATAGTGAGAGGAGGGCAGAGTCAACATTGCATGTCTGACTGTATTTAGCACTTTGGTGGTAAATCCTCAAGGCAGTCTGCGCTTGTGAGCTGCACCGATGGGGAACATGGGGGTGGATGCATGGAGACTGGGATGCACGCACTAGGTTCCCTGATTTCCCTCAGCCATAACAGCTCTCAGCCAGGGGATCCCTGCCTCCCAGGATGGGACAGGCCCTGTTAGGCATAGACCCTTTCATCCATGCATGGATGACTGCACAGAGAGAAGTACGCTGGTGTAAAAACAAGGGATTATATGGAAGGCTCTCTATCATCCTGTCCAATGTGAAACACAGTAACTTTTTGCATCAGCAGCTAAAGTTCAATGGTGCGTTCCATTGTGTAGATAGTTTGTATAGATATAGAAGGCACAATGTGTGGCACAGTTGACAGCAGGTGGACTAAGTTCCCTAGTCAACAAACAAGGAGGAGAAGAAGGAATAGAGTGCTAAGAAAACAACTATGTGCTGCAAAGCAATTAGGATAGCAAGTAGGCCTACACATCAAACCTGCTATCCATCAGACGGACATAATAACAGCAGCACATATACTGAATCTAAATAGTCAAGAAGCAGGAAGTGCAGATGCAAACATAATAAGTAATAAGCTAGTAAATAACTCAGGTGCAGTGAGGTTCAATATCAGTTACAGCCCCAGAGGCAAGTTTTAACTGTTTTGTTTGTGTTTTTTGTAGCATGCTGCCACAGGGAAATATTTTTATTGCCTCAAATAAACCGTAACCTAATTTTCCCAAATTACATAGCAAACATACATAGAAGAAAGCACATACATTTATTTTTCATAGAGACCCAAGGTGATGTCGTAAGCCTTTGCTCCTGTATGATGAAACGGCTCATTAGTTAATTCCTTCAAATGTAATGCACTAAAATCTAGGCTATAAAGTTATGCTTTGTAAATTAGAATTCTAGAAATAACCATTCATGCATGCACTAGTATTATTGACTTCTACCTTGTGCCCCCTGGTTGAGATGCAAATCCCTTACTAAAGGTTTGATTCCTGCAGAGAGAGAGAGAGAGAGAGAGAGAGAGAGAGAGAGAGAGAGAGAGAGAGAGAGCTACAGGTCTAAAGCCAAATCACTGAGAAAAGAAACGTGTCATGACGATTTAAAGTTTGCCACCTTGGGAAAGTCTGACACATTTTCCTTGTCAGTGCTGGAATGGTGTGCGCTCACACCTGCTGACAGACAAGGCCATTCTGCTGCACACACAAAACAGCAGCCATCAAAGCCAGAGAGCTACAGTGTTCCTCATCAAACCCACAGACTGATACCTCAGCCTGCTTTCTCCCACACATTGTTCATGAGCTTTACGTGCTGATGCAGAGGTATGTGAGCAAAGCCATAGTTTATTTTGCCCCACAGTCAAAAGCAGCAAGTGAGAGATTGAACTTTTTTGACAGGCTTTTGCCATGTCGTCAGGCAACATGGTTTTCCCAAGTCTGTGTGCGTGGGCTTCTGCGCGGTGCTTTGAAGTTTCTCATGTCAATCTAGTGACTAACACGAAGACATATGAAGACATATGGTTCAAAATGTCTTGATTGTGGAGGCCACAATCAATCACCAGGGCATTTTACACACCTACCTTCAATAAGTCACATTGAGCGAATCTGAACGTTTTGAACATGACAGTTGATGGTTACACTATTTATTCAATGATTTGCTGTTATTTTGTAGTCTGGAAATTAAGTTAATAATTACCTTGGTCCTAGCCTGACTTCCCTGAGCACAGAAAATCCTCTAGGGCATGGTTTTAATAGTTTAATTACAATGGCGTGTGCTAAAGAGGATAACAAGCCCAGGGTATAGCTGATTTCCTGGCAATGATGTGCTTTTTTGTATTATTATAATGCAGGGAATAGCTAAGATCTATAATTATAAGTCACATGTGTGGGCCGACTTGTGCTGCTTGACATCTTTGAAATAGCAGACAACGATCTATGCCATAAACACGAGAGGGGATGTGAAGAGAAAGAGTTTCTTGCGGTTTATCTTTGTTTCTCACAAGCTGTCAGTGTTTTCTTTTCCAGCAGGTCTTGTAGTTCACACAGACAGAGCTGCCTGAGAATGGTTTGTGGCAGTGATTCACTTCAGTATCTTACAGACACTTTTCACAATTAATCCTCACGGAAGTATATGCAGACTACCACAGAGATAGAGTTGTGTTACATCCACCACCCCATTCCAAGTGCGGCAACCATTGTTAAACGTTTGGAAAACATGTATACACTAAGGAATAATATTACTGACAGATTTAATTGTTACATGGCATTGACTCCAGGGGGAAAAGCACTTTATGGAAATAATACAGATAGTATTGTAAAAGTATCCATGTCTTGACAAAATCTCTTGCGCTTTAATCTGCTTCCAAGCCTCGAAATCGCAACAAAAACACAGAGGCTTCGAACACGCAGGAGGCACTGTGCCTCTTAAATTGTTTATTTTGTCTGCTGTCATAGGGAAAAGAGGAGAGTCAGAGAGATAGAGAGATAGAGAGAAAATTGTTTCAAAACCAAAATAGGAGTTTTTTTCTTATTCCAGCATATTAAAAGACAAAAACAAGGCGTTACTTTGTTGCTGTGTAACAAGAGGAGAGTCTTTGACAGTAAAGAAAGGGACATGTTAGTTTTGTAGATAAGTGATCCGTGTCCTGCTGCCAAACCTAAACAAATTCCATTTCAGACAGCTCACCTCCATGGCTCATCTTTATCTTGTCTTCTATCTCAACCACAGTCACTTGACGTTTGGGGAAGGACTTGGGGAAGATTCAAGGAATATTCAGCCGTTGGAATTCATACGGCTTCAATTTTAGCCATGCACGTGAAACCACACCAGCACGACTACCACAGCTAGCAGGGAACTATTTGCTTGAGACGTCTCTTTAGAGTGTGTGGGTGTATCATTAGCTATCTCACAAACACATCATTTTCCTATACAGTAATTCATTATAACTGAAGTTATTGCAGATAAGGAGGACAAGAATGTGCATTGGTTAGGAAATATAGAGCAGCAGTCCTAAATCACAAACACTCCTTGGTTGACTGTTATGGTATTCACATACATGTAGTACATGTTATCCACCATTTACAAATTCAATCAATACATGATTCAATCCCACACAAGTGTTGCCCAAGTTGTTGTAGACTAATTGAGGTCTGCAATCCACAGAATCTACATCACACGCACATGGTCAGACTCATTTTTCACAATGTGGCTCATGGAAATTTTCATGTGTTGAAGAAAAAAAAAGGGGGGGGGGGGGGATCACTTGAGGACGTTTGTTTATATTCATCCAAGCCTATTGAGCAAATAAGAACTGACGTGGTACCTGAGTGAATTATCTGGAATGAAAAAATAAGCAAAAAAAAAAGAAAAAAGAGTTGAACCTTTCAGAGAGGAGTGGCGAAAGAACATAGTTGTCAATGTGACACCACCCAAAACGAAAGAAAAAGCCGCTGCCTCATGCCTCTTCAAGGAATGGCAGCAGAGCGGGAAGGAGAGTAAGAAAGAGGGGTTTCGCAGTGTGACCTGCCTTGATGTCTGGCACCATTTAATAGTATCTTAGGGCAAGATTTTCCAATGATGGTTTATAAGCAGAAATTATGACTCATTGGATTTTGTTACGTAGGTACAATACTTTGCATTTTGTGCCATTCCAGGCCAATCCAGGATAAACTATCTGATGAATCTTGCAATTAGCACTTTTTTAAAGTTTAATTATAATTGTTGAAAGAGTGCAATTTAGTGGTGTTTAGAGAAACATTCTAGCAACAACAATATTGCACTTTATTTAAATTCCAACCCTGTATAACATGCAATTGGTCAGTCTGCTTGTAATCTCTAAAGACAGATTCAGAGCTCAATTTTCCCCCCTTTTTTGCTGATGGGTTAACTTTCCTATCTTCATTTCACTGAGTCTATCGTATGTTTGTAGTTCTGCCTACAAACACATAAAACATCTCTTCTGCTGTAGATTTCAGTGTATGTGTTGTTACTGCTGATAAACAGTATAATCCTGAGTTTTGTATTAACCACATGAACCCTAGCGTACCTACTTTGGACAATTGTTATTGTCATTTTTTTTAAATAAATGTAAGAGTAGCCAATTATCTTTACCTCTTGTTCTCCCCAATTTAGTCGTTATGCCACCTTTCTCTCCACACATCTCTGTGTTGTCACTGGCTGACCTGCCAGTGAGGGGCCCCCGCTGAGGGGATGTAGCAGCCCCATCCTACTCCTCCCGTTCAGGTGACAGGTGCCACCCTAAGGTGCCACCCAGCCTGTAGGAGTAGTACAGCGACAAAGAGCATCCTCCCCGTCAGGCTTCCCTCCCCCCGAACACGGCCAGTTGTGTTTGTATAGACTAGAGGCTCAGCCAAGTCCAAAGCACTTACAGTGGATTGGGTTCTATACTGCCTCCCCCTGGAGGGGAGAGGAACTGGTAGGCATAACGTGTTCCTTCCACGCGCTACATCCAACCGAGGAAACTCCCTCCTGTCAGGTGAAAAGAAGCAGCTTGGTCAGTCCGTTGCTCTCCCCAGGTTGGCAGAGGGAGTGTAGCGCAGACCTACACGGTTAATGTGACACATTGTGAGCTAGCTATATTTATTTATGTACTGTAAACATTTACCTGCAAGGATTTTACTGTACACTCGCTGAATAATACGGAAAAACAATTAATCAATTATAATCCCATTACTTTTTCCATCTTGAATTTCCATTGCATAATGTATTTTGCCTGTGTGTGTGTGTGTGTCATCTTGTTTGCAGGTCGCTGACAGCCAGAGAGTGGATCCATTAGGTTCATGGATGGATTTTGTGAAACGACCTGTCGACCACCTTCCTGGAAAGTGTCGCAAACGGAAAAGGCCCCTGGTAAAAAATATATATATATAAAAATAAACCTGTAGCTGGTTGGATGGAATGTGTCCTGTATTTTATCTACTCTACTCTCATTTTTCAAAATAATTCACTTTGAATATTTAATTCTGGCAAGCCCTTTTCTATGAATATGCATAAGAGATGTACTTTCCGTCTTTCCGAGTTAAGTTTGTATGCAGGCCCTTGGCCTTGTCAGATATTACCTTGTTGTGAAAACTATTGATATTTTGTTTTTCTGCTTGCTGGTAGCCTGGTCCACCAGGTCCACCGGGCCCCCCTGGCCCACAGGGACCTCCTGGCACTCCCGGGGCAGAAGTCACCCAGGAAGTTCTTCTGCTGGAGTTTAAAGAAATGATAAAAGGTTTGCAGAACAGTTTTTATGCCAACAACATGGCATGGAGCTGCAGGCTCCACGCCTTATTAGACTTCTCCCAATAGATGGACAGGGTTAATAGTGTTCATAGCTTATTTGTGTTTATTCAACCTGTACAAAAATAAATGTAAAAAAATGATGTAGCCCTGCATACATTACATACATTATCCAGTTATGTGTTTCATTACCTCGTCACAAATGCATCCATCATAAGATTGAACGTTAGTAGTTAACACTATGTATAGTTATGGCCTACAAGGTCTAATAGCCTGATGTGTGTGTGTGTGTGTGTGTGTGTGTGTGTGTGTGTGTGTGTGTGTGTGTGTGTGTGTGTGTGTGTGTGTGTGTGTGTGTGTGTGTGGGTG
>OOFJ01104899.1:0-10562 GCA_900323375.1 Benthosema glaciale
CACACACGCACGCACGCACGCACACACACACACACACACACACACACACACACACACACACACACACACACACACACACACACACACACACACACAAAAGGTGTTAGTTCAACAAAATACCTTTGTTTGTTTGTATGGTTGTTTTGCCTTGCGTTTACTGGGCAGAGGTTGATCGTGTCCTTATAACCTAGTCTCAACATCTAGTCTGAACTGGGCAGAGGTTGATTGTGTCCTTATAACCTAGTCTCAACATCTAGTCTGAACTGGGCAGAGGTTGATCGTGTCCTGTATAACCTATAGTCTCAACATCTAGTCTGAACTGGGCAGAGGTTGTGTTTCGGGTGGGAAATGTGTGGACAAATTAAACCCTGCCTCTTTACAATGAGTCATCAATCCAAAGTTTAAACATGTGCTATTGTCTTCAGGGGACACAAATAAAAAATAGTAATAGTTTCCATGTTACAGCACCATGCAGTGAAACATCCTGGATGAGAGCATCTTCACTGCAGCAGAGGCTGTTTTCTCCATCAGACACTGGATATAAAACTGGACCAACATGGAGATTCCTGCCCGGACAATTACAGCCAACAGGTATCCTCTTCAAATGGCATCGTATCTGGAATAGACATGTATCTGTGTGTGCGTGGCGTGTGTGATTGTGTGCGTGCGTGCGACATACCTCAATCGTCAATGCTTATCCCACCATACATCTGCAATTTATCCAGATTTGTATAATCGTTTCTAAAGTTCAGTAGTGGCTGGCAATAACGAGGAGGTCTAGAATTGAATTACTGGACCACATTTTCCGCTTTGTCGTCAGAGCTTCAGCTTCAAAGTTCAGTGTTTCAATACGATCAGATAAACTCATATTTACATGAGGTAAGAGGTGGGTATGACTCAGTCTTTTATAGCCCACCATGGGTTGTGAACCATGGGAGCCATTGGTTCCATTTTACGCTCTCAAAAGTTAACTAATAAGGGTCAATTTGGTTACAAACTTTCCATCATTTTGCTGGGGAGTGGGACCACCTGGAACCCCCTCAAGGACCACTGGTGGTCCCTGGACCACTGGTTGAAAACCACTGATGTTCTGTTTTGTTTGAGCATCAAACAATTGGTCACCATGCTGAGGGATGCAGGTGATTATATGCTTGTACCCGGTTTGCTGCATTTTGTTAAAGCGCTCTCAAATGAAAGGCAGAATTTGCCATAACAAACGCTTGCAGCTTTATTATCCGGAGCTACTGGTGATTTACGATCTGGATAGCCTACTCCCAAACCAAACCCTTCAAATTTCAGCGCCCGTAAATCTGATGAAAAAGGCCATCACGATCATGCACATAAACAGATGCAAAAAAAACACACACCCCGACATGGAACACTTTTTCACAGAGAGTACAAATGCACCTTTTGAAAAATGGAGATGTCAGCCAACAAAGCTTAACATAGGTGACACTGACGATTTTTGGCTATTTTTGATGGCATCGCCGCATCGTCCATGGGGCCCTCGAGTGAGGAGGGGAGGAATTTTTACAGACAAAGTCTAAATGGGAAGCAGACATCGGCACCAGCCGGCCAAGGGGGGAAGAAAAAAGGCAAAGAAGAAAAAGCATGCTTTGGGCCTAGGAGGAGGTATAAAATGGCAATGTGTTACGCACATGGGGAACGCAGCTGCAAGCCATCTTTCAGTGATCCCATTTCCTTTGATTCCTCCTCGTTCTTAAAGGGATTAAACAGTGATATTCTGGAAGGACACCAAGCCTTCCAGATGATTGGCTGTGGTGAACAGATAGGAGTGACGTGGCTCTCGATCTCAATTCTCATACCTGGACTCCCTTATCTGCTGTAGTGTCTGAATGGTTCAATCTGGGGACAGGGAAATCCAAACTGCAAATCCCCCAATATGCAGTTTAAGGGAATGCACTGGCCGGGCTGGCCGTGCACCCGTAGCTGACCAATTAGTTGCATCGACCACATAATTGACCTATAGGTAAGCCCCTCCCCAAACTGCTATGGTCCAATCACAGCTATTAGCATAACATGGATTTAGACAAACCCACTCCAGCAATAGTTTTCCTACAGTATATGATAAAACATTGTTTTAAAAAATACAGTTGAAGCACATATTTTGCCAGTGGATACAGCAGGCCTTGTTGACAATTTGGAAGAGATTTTTTAAGGTCTGGTTCCAAAAATTAACCAGTATTTAATGTGTAAAATCCATGATATTTACAATGCAATGATATAGGAGAGGGCGGGGCTTAGCTAAAGGTGAATTGTAGTGTCGCCCGGTTCAAATCCCACAGGTAGTCTGTGTTGAAAGGGTGAAACTACAGTATAGTAATAGAATATACAAGTGCTAAACAATGGGTACATAGTTGGGTCCACATGCAGTGGTGGGCCATATGTGCAAGCGTCATCTGTGTCCTTATGCAATGGTCGGCTATAGAGTGCCTAGTAATCATTGTCCTTATGTCTTTATGCAGTGGTGAGCCACAGGTGGACACAAAGAGTGCTGTAATCTGTCCTTATAGGACGCCATATATAGAATGCTGAGTGCATGCAGCTCATTTAACATATTAACAGCTCTGTCACACAGAGAGGGGTTATGGTAGTGAAATCAGGACATGTAAGTGTGTGATTTAAATGAAAACCTGTGCTCAACGCGTCATACAACAATGAGTCAATGACAGATCACTGTGAGTTACAGGAAGAAACAATTTGATTGGTTTTAATTTGAGAGAAATTCACCCAATTATTTTTCCTTTTATTTTTGGTCATGTTATTGTATCCTACAGTAGGCCTACTTTGGAAATACACTTGTTCAAAGATATAATAATATTTCATCTTTCTTGAATGTTCTAAATTGCAACATCAAAGGATTGGGAATAAAACAATAAGCAGCCTCGCCCACACATTAACCTGGGTCAGCCAGCCTTTGATACAGTATGAAGACATCAAAGGCTTTGTCCCAGAGCAGAAGAATGCTTTTTATTTTCAGCGTGACTCTCTCATACATCCAACCCAAACAAAGTTATGTCACCGGATCTGCCTCTCAAACTCCAAAGACATCTTTCGCCAGACTCGTGTTAAAACATCAGTTTCAAAGCATAAACTTGGAGTTCTGTTGTGATGAGCTCACACATACAGTACACTCACTTGGTCATGAAAAACATTTGTTCTGAAACAGAACAAATACTGAAAGAGAGGTTCACTTAAAGGTATCAGTGATTTCACTAATTCAAATATCACAAACAAACAAATTGCTCCGATGTGCTGGTTGTGCCTTGCATGGTTTCTTCCGCAATCTGTGTATGAATGTGCTCTAAAGCCTTGCAGATGAAGGCACTATATAAATGCACCATTTATGATTGATTGATTGATTGATTGATTGATTGATTGATTGACAGTTTGCAGAATTACAGTACATTTCAAACTCAATACAAAAACTGTTAACTGTGGACGACACCATGAATACTTTACACTTGTTTACAAGAGGGTCCACCATGTTCAATTCATCATAACATCGGATTTTACAAGGGCCAGTTTTGAATTGCAGCAGGTGCCCTGGCTTTGACAGCGGTTTCGAAGGAGTCAAGGGATTCGCATGTCTTAATGACTGTTCACTGTTGTATAGGGCGTTCCACAATTTGGTGGCATAGGATCGAAATTAATTTTGTCCCTGATCTTGTCCCAAGGATCAACATCATCACCTTTTGGTCTTGAGCAATAGTCAGTGTGTGCCCAATACTAAAAGCTAGTCACCTTAAGCCTTAATTGTTGTACTTCAGAAAAGCATTTCAGGATGTTTCATGTGAGGTCTTAACATAAACTTCAGACTACTTTCAACCATCCCAACAAGTCAAGGCTGTACTTGTACTACTGTGTGTCGACGAGGCCTTTATTTGGCTAAAAGTGTGACTAATGCAGCAGAAAATGAACAGCCTGTTCCAAGTGTCATTATTTAGTTATTTCTCTTTGAAATGATATTCAGAAGGCTCCACTGTGTTCTTTTACAACCACTGAAACCACTTGAAGTTGCAAAGCTCGCTAACATGGCCAAACATGGGATGCGCGCACATATTTCCACCATGGTTTTGGGTTTGGAGAGGGATTCCGGGATATTCCTCCCCCATAAGCATTCCCATGGTCAATATGTAGCTCCACCTTCCTGCATGACATCCATGGAGGGACTGACAACACCTACAGCAGTTTAACCACACAAATGAATCCACCCATTCTCCTACAACAGTGGTTCCCAAAGTGGGTTCCGGGGACCCCTCGGGGTCCTTGAGGGAGTTCCAGGAGGTCCCCAGCTAAACGATAGTTTGGTACCAAATGGGCCCTTATGGGTCTGTAACTCTGAGAGTGTACTAAATGGAACCAACCATTTGGTTCCATTTGTACACTCTCAGAGTTAAATATCATATAAATTGGCGTCTCAGAGATAGAAATGCCATTAAATGGGGGTCCGTAGCCTAATGCATGTCAAACTGCGGATCCTTGCAATTAAACGGGTTGATCACTGCTAGAGAATCTTCTCTCATCGGGGGTCCCTGTCAAATCTTTTCAAATGGGGGTCTGGGAGCTAATTAGTGTCAATGTGGGGGTCCTTGACATGAAATTACAAAACTATACTGTATAGCTATTACCTACCAGGTAGTGTTGTTTGCAGAGCATGACGTAGCCTACTATAACAATTTCCAAAACCTTTTTCCAAAAACATTTCAATAAAGAGATTTGATGTAGAGAGAAAAAGTATGAGGAAGGCCTGGGGAGCCTGTGGCATAGGGTTTAACTGCTTAAAGTCATAATGCAATGGCTTTTTCAGTATTTTTTCCCCCTTTTTTTTCAGTTTGAAATGGAAGCATGTGTGTTTCTGAACCAATCAGAGCGTTGCATCCCTTCAGACTATGGGACGTAGCGTACGCCATGTGGAATATATGTTGTTTACAAGTGAGAGACAGATGGCCAGCAATGAAGCATGTTTGCTACGTGGCCTATTTCTAACCTATAATGTTTATACATAATTATGTTAGAGTGCTGATTATGTTTAAAATTAGTAATACACTGTCTGTCTGTATGTTGAATGAGATTAAAACTGAGTAGTTCTGAAATCAAAATCAGCTGTGTTTGGAGGAACATGCTATGGAATCGAACAGGTAAAATCAAGATTCATTTATATTAATGAATGTAGCGGTAGGTCATCATGCAGCACGTTTTCGTTCACAGGAAGTAATTCAAATGGGGTTTTATGGACTTTTGATATGAAAATATACAAAAATGGAGGTGTTGTTCCCACTGTTTTAGCATCTACTGTTATACAGATATGCTCTAAAACAGTCGTTCCCAAAGTGTTGTCTGGGGACCCCGGGGTCCTTGATGGAGTTCCAGGAGGTCCCCAGCTAAATGATAGTGGACTCTAACAGGTCCATTTGGTTCCATTTGTACAATCTCAGAGTTAAATTAACATTGATTTTACAATATAAATGAGGGGGACCCAGAGATACGGTCCGTAGACTAATTCACGTCAAACTGGGGGTCCTTGAAATTTAAACACTGCTATAGAGTATAGAGTTGTAAAAGTCTTCTCTTATGGGGCGTCCGGGGGATAATTAGTGTCAATTTGGGGTCCTTGACGTGAAAAAGTTTGGGAAGTGTGAAAAACATATTTTTCATAAAGTCCCTAGACCCTAGAGTCCACTCTTCATAAAGTTATTGCTTTTTATCATGGTTCTCACAAGAGTCAGCAGCAGGAACTGGATGTCTTTCCAAAAGTAAAGTGCTGCTGTAACTGGCTTCTGGAGTATCACATATATCTCCTTCTCACGCTGCCAAATGTTGCCGCACACCCTCCCGCCTCTGGTGTTCCTCTGACTCACCAATCAGACCCAACAATGGCCGCCATTGAAGCCTCAATGGGTGTCTTTAATTGACAGATGGAATATATTAATGCCGCAACCCGGTAGCCATGGCTACTCCACAATAACTTACACCTACATACATATGCATGACTAAAAATATCTTTTCGGCGGGAAGCGACATGGAAACATGGCCACACTTTGTTTCGTTACGAGGGATATGTTGAAAAAGGCCCTTCAGAGTAGGGCATGTTTCAAGGTTGACTCACCATATACTGTCGCCTTTTCCAGCCCTTCGGTTCGCGAGCGGTATTTACCTTTTGGAGTTATAATTTCCATGATTTGGATAAATGAGTCGGGTTGGTGGTGGACATCTGGAAGCCATTGCTGCTCATCAGGCTCGTTTTTTTTGGTGTTCTGCACCATTTCTTCATGTACAGTACAGTACAGTACAGTAAAGTGCAGTTATACACACTGCAGAGTACAGTGATTAGAGGCCCATTTGTTGGATCGGCCTGTGATAGTGTGACGGAAGGATACAAATCTGCATTTCCACTCTTTCAACCCACATGTGTTTTTTTTATAAGAGGACAGAGTGCATTATGTTCTAGTATTGTTTTTTTTTTATTGTTTTTTGTTTTTTGCTCTAATACGTGGCATCCACATCAACAAGCATGTACAATGGGACAGTTTTCATGGCGTCATCCCTGTTTTATGTTCCCCTGCACTTACCTTAGGGTGTCTGTCTGTCTTGTCTGTCTTGTCTGTCTGTCTGTCTAATTTCTGCAGAACACAGGACATAGTTTTCACACAGTAAAGAACATGTACAGTGTAGTTTAGTGTATACGAAGCCAAGTACCTCACAGGGGGGAAGCGATATGTGTTTAAGACCTTGAGTGTTCAACTTTGCAGGTTCACGTGGGGGAGCAACTGGTTACGTAATGGCAGCGGCATGGCAAACGCTTCAACATGGTTTTTACGACGACCGCCCCTCCTCCCCCTTCACAGTGAGCGATGGAGTGAAATGATCTGAGGCTGCATGGGGGTGCCCTGTAGCCCCCCTCCTGGAAGGTAGGCCTATATAATATCACAGGGGTTCCCCAAACCACTGGCACGTGCACACATGTAGACGACGTCAAAGGGGGCTTCGGCCCCTGCCCCTTTTACCCTTCTGTAAAACAACTGCCCTCTCCAGACCAACGAATGCAGAGTTTAAGGGTGAAAGGCATGTCGTGCCACTCCTCTCCATGCCATGCCGGGAAGCATGCAGCATTCAGGAGATTTTTTTTTTTTCTCCTGAACTTGGAACGCAGCATTTTGCGTTGAACAAATTTGTTTTAGAAATCCATGTCGTTGCACTGCATCTCCACTAGGTAAAGAGTGCTGGGTTGCCCCCCAAAAAAGAACTAATCTTCAAGCTCTCGTTGTGAGCTTGTAGATCTGCTATTTTGTTCCAATAGTGCCCTCTCACGGGATTTCAGCCCCTGCCTCTTTAATACTCTCTGCACGTCCCTGCCCCAAACCTTTTCTTGCAAAGGACCCCCAAATAGCAGCCTCTGGCTACGCACACATGCACGCACGCAGTGACATGTTTTTTCCTCTCCTTTCCAATTGGCCTCCTTGGCCAAAAAACTTGTATATTACACAGATGTGGTCCAAAGGTCCCATGGCCTGTCACGTCCATGCGTATTACACCTAAACAGAAACAGGGGTGGTGGGGGATGGGGGCTGTTCAAGCAAAGGTCAACATCCAATTTGGATAATTGGACTGAACCACATCCCCTCCACTTCACAGAGAATAGTTACCCCCCTAATCGGTGTGCTTAAGCGTGCCAATGTGTTTGTTTTGTTTTGAAATCAGTTGCAGAGCTGATCAGTGATCGGACTTTCTGGTCTGGTCTCGTGGTCTAGTGGTCATGATTGGACACTCTAAATCCAGAGCAATTTACAGTATAAGCAAGAACAAAACATGGTAATACATCAAATAACATACATAAAAAAATAGTAATCGAGAATCATACTGTAAAAATCTTCTCTTATGGGGGTCCCTGGCAAATATTTTCTAATGGGGGTCCACAGGGCTAATTAGTGTCAATTTGGGGGTCCCTGGCTTGTAAACGTTTGGGAACCACTGAGTAGAGACTGCAAACGCGACCACAGAAAGCCCCACCACCATGGTAGGCCTACAATGTGCAAGAGAATGGAATGCATACTGATATATAAGTAATTTTATTTTATTGTTTTATTTTTTATTGTTTTACTTTTGGCTAACTGGAACCCATGGAGAACACTTCAATGCAGAAATATTCTTTCCGTCTTCCTCAAAGGATGTGAATAGCACGTTGGACCATCAGTCACTTAAATTCTTTCTTGTCACATAGCAGTCGTGGAGTTCAGTCCTGGCCGTTGGTCAGGCAGCCTGCTGATAATATATCATTCAGACATTTGATCTCTGTTTGATCTGTTGGACTGCTAGGGATATTAAAAAAAAACCGATAGAGATAGGAGACCATAAAGTGCATAATATGACACATGAGCTAGTGCATAATAAATAAATATATTTATTATATAGTTTGTTTAGTGACAATTCGCACTCGACAGAGTGCAGTTCTAGTTTTGTGAATGATTTGATTAGTTTGCCCAGAAAAACTGTACCTGTGTAGTGTACTCATGGGCCATGGTTTGCCTTGTTTGGGTTGATGATTATGCCAATTACTATTAGGTCTCACCTGGGATATAAAGGCGGCTGTAAATGTTTAGACGAGAATGCTCGGAGTAGAAGTAGACAACAAAACACCAAGGGAGAGGTGCCAGGGCCTTCGGGGAAGGCATAGCCTGTTTTCAGTAATGTATCAAGTGTTCATTTCTTCCTTTCTGTCATTGAAATGACTCCATATATGGAGCTGACCTGTTCTGACATCCCATATGTTGATCTGACCTTATCAAACCCTGTACACTCAAGACATGCTCCTTATATGGCCAGTACAGAATTCATTCCATGTTGATCTGACCCGCCATGCCAAAGCGCCAGCGCAACTAAACTCTAAAGGGTGAGGTCGCTTCTCGTCTTACTGGTTAATTAAGAGAGTCAGTTATAATAGAAATGTAATTTACAGGAGAATCATCACATTTAAAACGTCACATTTAAGATATTGCTGAAGTTCAGTAAACTCCTTGACCATGGCATCTCAGATCACAGAATAGCAGCTTTAAAATACTGTGGACATGCACCCACATTTCAACATGTCATAAATGGATATAAATTAAATTAGATTTGCTATCTCTTTAAGTTGACTGACACAGCGCCTTGCTTGGGGAATGAGGTTCATTGTCCGGCCAGATAGAACGCCGGGAGGCGGTCCACTGACGTTTGGGCATGTGCGCGCTCTCTCTCTCTCTCTCTCTCTCTCTCTCTCTCTCTCTCTCTCCCCCCCCATTTATTTCCATCATCTCTCATGCTCTTATTCTCACAAACAGTCCTGTGTCTGGTCACAGCGTCGAAGCAGTTTCTAGAATAAGCCTTTGTCACTAATTCACAAACCGCACTGCTTTAGGAAAAAATGTGTTGCTGACTGTCTGCCAGTGGTGCCCATGCAGCTGGACGCGAGAGAGGAAAGCCTTATACACAAAGCGTCAGATGGGAATGCCCGTAAGCTGTTGAGGCCTTTTTGAAGCCTGACTACCCCCTATGGGATTCTAGAGTTCCAGGGTTAACAATAAGACCATTGACATATGAACGTCTCTCTATTCAAGTGCCAGTTCACAATTATATTTCACATTTCACTGTTTGTCAATGGTCTATGTGACCGTGGCAAATTGTTCTCTATGTACCGTGAAACACTGCATAAGGAGAACCGGATCAGTTGATTTGAAGTGTGAAAAGCCAATCCAGACATGACAAATCGTTAGGGGTGTAACGATAATAGTAACGATAATCAAAATAATTTATTTTAATTTCAAGTATATCAAAATGAAAACAGCAACATTGACTTTGTATCGTATCATATCGTTTTGCAAAGCAAATAATCGATTGTATGAATATTATGTTTTTGTACGTGGTATTTAGCAAGAAAAAAGAAAAAGAGGAGTTTAATTACTTAGTTTAATGTAATGTCTGTGTATTTTCTAGAGAATCACTTATATATATCCAAATTCATGCATCTTCACTTAAAAACCTGCACTATCCACATATTTAATTTATTTGCTAAATAGTTACTGTATCACCATAATGAACCAATATCGTCCATGTATAGTATCGCCAACCATGTATCGTGATACGTATCGTATTGCTGTTAAAAATGTATTGTTACACCCCTACAAATCATACAACAGATGGGTTTCTGTGCAGCTATAGGGGGCTCAATAGAGCATAGAGCTGGATTATTCTAGTTTAAGTCTACATGGTCCCCACCCACTGTGTACAGAACCATCGGTTCGGTGGGGCAGTTTGTTTAATGCCGCAATGGCAGAGGGGACAAATTAAGTCCTACTAAAACTGACCTTTTTTCCATGACAACTTTGTCCTGATGGCATGAGGACGAAAAAGCGATACAGAGGATGATCAGTCATGTGATATTGAAAGTGCTAACCGTGTGATGGCCTTATTGTCCATAATCAGAATCGTGGGTGTGGGAAGTTCGATGATCTTGGAAGCAGTACGGGTACTACTGAAAAGTTTGTTTCTGGCATGGGCTGTAGAAG